>CAEGAE010075935.1:0-18719 GCA_903067095.1 Girardinus metallicus
GAACTTGAAAACTGGACGTTATGCTGCTAACACTTAGCTTTCGTCAACAACTCAGGCGGAAGTGAGAACGCAAATAAAGTCCCCGCCAAGACCACGGTGCGCTAAATAATAAAACATAATATAACGAGGCTTCGAGACGGATCAGTTTTCCTCGAGGAATTTTAATAATCGAGGTACTCGAATCATTCGGGGAATCGTTTCATTCCTATTACTAACCAGAATTGGACAATTTTTCCACTTGATGGTATCTAATCACGAGAGGTGTAAATTTCTTCAACTTTTAAGGTCTGACCGTTACATCAAATCAGTGAAAACGTTAAATACAGAAATGTAGGATTAATGAAAAGTATGTTTATTACCTGTTTAAAGGTTGATATTTTGAAAAAGTATTTGTAATCTGACAAGTGAGCGTCAATGGAATACATATTATAATTTATTATTGTTAAAAATATAGTTGGAGGAGGAAGAAAAAAAATCAGTTTTAAAGCTTTTTAGATAATTTTCTAAAACATGCTGAGACATATCTGCTGTTCATTCAGGCTCTGTGTGAGAACAAGGCGAGAAAACGAAGGCTGAAATAGTATTGTAAAGTTGTATTTTTATGAGATTTTAACCTGCGCATAATATGGAAAATGCAGAAACTGGAAATGATTATTAAAAATCGTAGAGTTAAGGTAAAACTCTCATTGTCTGAGAATACATGCACATAAGAGTTTTAACAATGTTACCTGGTAAATTTAGGAATCTCTAATAGGTTATGCCAACTCATAAATTGATAAGTTGATTAATAAATTTGTGTCTTTTTAGTTTGACGTGCTTGTTGCTACGAAACGTGAGGATTTTTCCAGAAGGTTCTCGTATGAAAATTCAAAGCTGGCCTTTAATACGGATGTCTTTCTTGCATGGTTGTCTTGTCGACTCAGCTATTCCATAATACGTCCATTTCCCTTTCCTTCAGAAAGTCTTGGGTTCCTCTTGCATTATGTTCTGGGTCACTGTCCGTCTGGCTGTGAAGTGTCATCCAAACAGTTTTGGAGCATTTGCCTGAGTTGGAGCAGATGGTTCATCCCTGAACAGCCAAGAATTCATCTGTCGTCTTCTGTCTTTTTAAAGAAAGTGTCTTATGACTCGTTGTAACAGGAAGCCGTGTCTGTCCTTATGATGTCTCATGCTGAAGGAGGATTAAATGAGTTGTCTGAAACCTTTGCTGTAATTTTAGTTCAGGAATATGTTGACATTTATCATATTTGTCTGTAAAAATGCTGTTTTAGATTGGGTTTAACTTATAAGAATGTTATTGTGGGTTTTTAATTTGATATTAACTATTTTTCACCTTCTCTTTTATGTTGTAAATTTTTTTTCTCTGGGATAATTACCCGGATACCCCTTAGTGAGTTTTCATCACTTAGCTGGTTGTTGTGAGGTGTTTTTTTTTATGGAGACAAAGCTTTCATTATCTACTGACGTTTTCTTTAATGTTGCTCAACTCATCAGTTTTCAATGTAACAGCTAGTTAATTTGGCCACTGTTAATGGGCTCGCCATCTCTTTGATGGGTTTGTTTTAAGTTTTGGGCCCAACTCTCTAATATCATGGCAGCTTTTATTTCTAAGTACCTCCTACATTTGGAATATGAAATAGCTCAAATTAAAGTGATGAATTTTGACTGTCTGATGAATTTGTTCCTACTAGGAGTAGGAGTGATTTCAGGATTTTTTAGACACTGATGAGTATAGATAAAGTTGGAGAATTGAATATATCTGTCTTTCTAGACTATAGTCTAAATGTTCTTTCCTTTCTTTCTTCTTCTCTCCCTCTCTCTGTCCTTCCTTTCCATCTGCCTGGCTCATTTCTCTTCTTCTTTCCTCATTCCCTCATGTCTTTAACTTCCTTCTTGCTTCATTGTGCCCCTGCTTTTGTCCCTCCATCTTTGCTTCTTTCTGTCCATCTCTCTTTCCTTCATTTCTTATTTTTGTCTGCCGTTCTTTTGTTTTATTCCTTTTGTATTGTCTCCATTTGTTATTTCTTCCTTTTTTCCTTTATAATTTCTATTTTTTCCTTCTTTCCTTTCTTTTAATCTGTCCTTCCTTACCTGTGTCCCACTGTTACTCTTTCCTTGTTGTCCTTTTTTAGTTCCTCTTTATGTTGTTCTATCTTTCTTCCCTTAACAGCTGCTGTTGCTTGAATCAAAAGTGAAGCTTTCCTGCAGTAGAAATACCTGTCATGAAAATTAAATTAATATTAGATCTTAATTTTTTTTTGCATGATCATAAATTATTTAAAAGTCTTTGCTTTTGAAACGTGTAGATGTAGGGTTAGATAACAGCTAAAACAGCTTTATAAGGATTCATGTGTGACAGTATGTCTTTGTCTACATTACATCAGTATTTACCTCCTAAAACTTGCTTCCAATCATGTGAAAACCATAAATGGCTTTTCACCCCTGCTTTGTCTCTGTCTTTGTTGTGCAGGTTAAAGGGCGACCTTGCCTACAGCTACAAGGGACCCAGAACAAAAGACGATATTGTGGAGTTTGCCAACAGGGTGGCAGGGTGAGTCTCGGACCGAAACAATATGACATGCAGCTAAGAACTCAGCAGAACTTCCCCCTTTATTTTCCAAGTGCCACATGCTGTGCTAATGAAAGCTCATCCAAGCTTGCTTATCAACACAGAACACAGTTGTGTCATAGCTCAGCGGATGCCTCTGATGCTCCACTTTAAGCCACTGCATAAAGCGAGCCTGACAGATTTTCTCCTCCTTCAGGGGAAATCAAACTCCATCCATGACAGAGGGGATGATCAAAAGCTTGGCCCCAACTTGAGAGGGGGAAACATTTTTTCTCTTAGCAAACTTCCACTAGGTGGAGCCATCAGTATATAAATCAACAGATTGACTTCCCTGAAAGTGCATGTTTTCTCTGTCTCCATTTGAGGTAACGACCCATCGAAATAAATTATATTTTGTGGGTTTTTTTCCTCCAGACCAGCCGTCCGGGCTCTTCCCAGCAAGCAGATGTTCGAACACATGTTGAAGAGACACGATGTTCTTTTTGTGTACGTCGGTGCAGAGTCTCCTCTTAAAGTAAGCACCACCCATAAAATGAGACGTTGTTTTTGTGCCTTTTCAGAACAGACGCAGTGCTGAAAATGTGGACTGAATAAATAAAAATCACATGTATCTTGCCCCTTTATTACTGTTGAAAACAATTAAAAGCTGATTTCTTTTTGCAGGAGAAGTACAACGATGCTGCGTCTGAACTTATTGTTTATACTTACTTCTTCTCAGCATCAGAGGAAGCTTTGCCTGAGGTAAATCATTTGTTTGTGCATTTTCATTTCAGTGAAAGGACTTTTGATACAATTTTGTTAGTGCTTTTCCTATTATATCTTGTTATTACTCCAAAGTAATTTATGTTTTTGTATTCTTAGTGGATTTGTACCCATCAGAACATACTTACAGGTTAATTTCTTTCAGATGTATTCATATGTCTTGAACCTTTCCCTGTTGATGAAGGTGCACATGCTGCATTCAGGAGCAGCTGGTGCACTCGGTTGTCCAGATATCAAAACAGCTCCAAAGTGATTTGAACATATTTTATTCTCAAATCTAGACATGGTCTTATTCTGAAGTTTTTAAACATTAACACTAACTGTTTTCAAGTGGTTATTGCATAATTTATCTGGCACACCCCTATTTTTTTTCCTTACAAATAAAACTCTGAAAATGTGGGAACATTTATATTCAGTTCACTTTGGTAGATCAGATGTGACTGAAATTCAGCTTTTATGAATGAAGAAATGAAGAAAATCTGTTAAAATTTCTTTAATTTTGGGTGATCAACCAATATTTATGTGTGAAACTTATCGCATCCATTGATTTTATTTACCTCTGCAAAGGTCTGAAAATCATAAACTGTTGCCATTTGCCCTGTAGTGAGAGAAGGATGACTGACAGATTCGCCCATCAGGTCACATCTGCACATGTCTGGTTAATAATAGTTACCCACTGTTGCCAACTTAGTGACCTGGTCACCATACATAGTTACTTTTCAGACCCCTCTAGTGACTTGGAAAAAAAAGACAAAAATCCCCCAACTAGCTACAAATGCAGCAACTTCTTTCAGTGTTATGAGATTTTGGCCTCAGTATGTCAATATATGATATTAAAATTGGTTCCTGCCAAAATAAGAATTGGCAGGCAGTCTTTTTAAAGATTGTGATCGGCCATAAAACTGTAATCAGGATGTGAAGAGGAAAACTACCATGCTCATCACCTTGAACACACCACTACAACTGTGAAATGTGGTGGTAGCAGCATCATGCTGTGGGAATGCTTCTCTTCATCAGCAGCGGGGAAGTTGATTCTGACAGAAATCCTGTTCGAGGTTACAAAAGACTTTGTACTGGAGTGAAGGTTCGCCATGGTAACAACACTAAGCATTAAGACAGAACTACAACAGAATAGTCCAATTCAAAGCTTATTTGTGTGTCGGAATCGCTCAGTATTTACAAAGTTTTCACTAAAGGGGACAGAGAGCAAATGTAAGCCACACTTTTCAAACTTTACAGTTTATCATATTGCTCTACTTTCTGTTGGTGTAAAACATGAAATCCCAAATAAATGCCCTGAAGTTTGTAGCTGTAACATGACAAATTATGAAAATGTTCCATGTATAAATGTCTAAAACTGTATACACTGCACATATGCACAGAAGGTCTCACAAAAATTCTGAACCATCCCTTTAAAACTGCTGTAAAAAAGCAGGTCTTTTGCTAAATGTAACAAAACGAGATGATGTAAACCTCATAATTTGCTCCATGCTTTGTTTTAAATCATATTCTTTGACTTTTATAGTTTCCTGTAGTGTTTATGTTGCAGTTATTATGATTTATAAAGCTGTAGTCAAATCAGCTTCAAGTGATCTTTTAATGACAATGAAGTAACACAGGGTTTTGTTTTGTTCCAACAGTCCGTGTCTTTGTCGGAGCTGCCCGCAGTCGTCGTCTTCAAGGATGGATCCCACTTTACTTATGATGGTAGGTATCTTGTTTCTCTGGTCTTTGTCCAACACATTCTCCCTTGTCTTGTGCTTTTCATTCCCGCTGTTGTTCTATCATTTCCCTCACCGCACAAGCTTATGGTGTGCCCAGCTCATCATAAACCAGCCTGGTAGTCAGAAAGTTTCTGGAAAATTGTGGATTTTGATCCCAGGTGTGGATATGAGTGGTAAAATACAGTAAAGAGTCGAAAATATGTGCATTTATAGACCTTATATTCCATCCTTTCTAAGTTTCAAAGTAGTAGTTTAGGATAAAAATGCTTGGTTTTGATAAGTATACTCAATGCTTATCAAAAATAAGATTTACTTCTATTAGTCAGTCAAATTGATTAGATGTAATAATGACTTATATTGAACAGTGAAACTTTAACATTTTATTCTTAATGTTTGTTAGCAAATTAAAAAATGACATAAAACAACATTAAACTGAGAGATCTCTCTTGTGGAAGTAGGAAAAAGAAAAATAGTTCATGAGACATGGGAATCCATAAGTGTTTCAGAGTTAGAACACCATACTGTGGTCCAGGTCTTGGGTCACCTAACAGCAAACTGGACTGCGACTCAGCTCAGCCCCAGGGAATCTCAGCATACAGCTGCTGTTCGACCCGAAGGCCGTTCTGTTTGCAAGATATAGCCGCTCGCTCTTTAGGCCCAGATTATTGGGTGGTTTCCCGCTTTGGATAACGCCAGAGCCAAATAAGAAATGAAAAAACAAACTATTCAAGAAGTTGCTGAGTAATGTCGATCATTTTGAGGTTTTGAGGGAAAGTAAGAGAAAACGTGTTGTTACAAAAATCATTCTACGGGAACAAAAAGGAGACAATACATAAAACTCTCCTCACAACTGAGTTCTCACAAGTTAATCAGGATTTGTCTGGTCTTCTCTCTGGATTCTGTGTGTTTGTATGTTTTACTATTTATTTTTCCGAGTCACCTTTCAATCCGCTCTTGGGATCAGACAACCAGGGATGGAAATTAGGAACCTGTGGCTTTGTTGTATTAAATAGCCAATAGGAAAAATATATTTTTACAACCTTAAAAAAGAGGAAACATGAAAGTAACAATTAGCTGCTTTTTCCCAGTCCAGTTTGGGAGATTGATTTTAAGAAATAGACAGTTTTAATAAGATTTAGAACCTTGTTGAATTTCTAAGTTGATCAAATAAATCATTCAGATACTTCGACATGCATTACAATCAGATAGTTACATTCTTTTGGGCTTATTAACTATTCAAGGTCATGAGAATTGAAGATGCCATTGGCAAGAGATAAAAGATTGTCATCACTAACTGCAAGAGTAATGAAAAGAAGTATTTGTAGAAGACAGCTCAATGTGTTTGAAAGGTCAAGTCTGAAGTGGACTTGGTCGCTACAGATTATGATTTTGTGTGACCTTTCCTCCTTACTCTTTGGTGGTTTTCTTCTTCAAATCTGGATTCTGTAAAAATATCTTCTAAAAATAATTTCTTACTTAGTTTTAACATTCACAAGTTAGCTAAAAGGAATGGAAAACTTCAGATTTAAATCTTAAGTATGGCAAAATGTGTAAGAGCCATTCACAGATGTTAAGAGGAGCTGGAATTATTCTAATGCTTAAGGGTTTCACTGATCCCTAAGGAGATATCAGTTTCTGACAAAATATAAAATTACAACCTATTGATATACATATTTTTTTTATTCTTAATCCTTTAAAGATTTTTATATTTCCTTAGTGACATTCATTGATATGCTGGTCAGTCTTTTAAAGATATATATATATTTACAAAAAGAAACAACCAAAAGATAAAAAATGTTTGCCCTCAAATATATTACACACACATTCATACAATAATGTAACATTATCAGTGACACACAGTACAAGACACGCATACTAGCTCTTGTTAAGAGCTTCTTAATGGGGCATTTCTTTCAATACAGAAATGTCTGCTATTCTGCAGGTTAGCCATTTAAGGTTTGATTGATTGCAGTTTGGGAAACTCAAGCTGTATCTATCAACAAAGCCAAATTAGCTTAAAAATAAAGAAACAAATATTACAAAATGTATTTAGAAACTCTTCCGATTTACGCTTGTCAGCGCAGCAGTGTGAGTTTACCATGTTGCTTCATTATGTGTTGAACATCAATGCTGGATTCAACCTCAACAGGCAGCCTGAAGCGGAAGTGAAGAGCGTCGAGGCACAGTGCCAATACGAACGGCCCCCAATAGTGGCTGTTGGGAAGGTTGGGTACACGCTGCACGGCCCGCAGTAAAAAATCCATCTGCGTTGGGGTCTTGTAGCCCACACCCAACTGCTCCACCTGGGCGCTGCAGTACATGGGCTTGGTGCTCCAGAACTGCAGGAGCTGAGGCTCGCCGCAGCAGACGTTGACCACAAAAACTCCACGCTCAGCAGAGTCCTCCAGGACCCTGATGCAGAGGATGCTCGTGTCTGGCATTGCTATGGATGCGGCAGATTAAACCTGTCAAAGACGGGACAGTTAAACTGGATGATAAAACGACCTGCTGCGTGCTTCTTTTCTCCCTGTTCTAATCTCTTAAAGTAAAAACACTTTTATTATCGAACATCACTGACTGCAGCTCGTCAAGCAGTCAATGACAGCAAAAAGAAATAGTTCCACTCGTCCACTTCCAAGTCCTTGTTTTTGTTTCCTCTTCTGTAGCTCCACAGCATCTGTTTCTGTCTGCTTTGCTTTATGTCTCAGAATTGTCTCGCTGAAATTCCTCTGACTTGATCTTTCATAAGAGAAGAACTGATCCTAAATCATCTGATGTGGTTTTCTGTATCCCTCACTTTGCATGACGTTCTGTCAGAAAGTGTTTTATCAAATGTAATTTGGCTGAACTTCCGTGATGCGTTTGCATAGCTGTCCAGTTTTATTTTAGGCAGTGTGGATGTTGCATCGAAAAAGTTTTCCCACCTTTGAGACTTGCGCATTTCTTTCATGTTCCAGCCACAAAACTGTGGACTGGGTGGAAATATGTGATATATGGTTTTTAAAAATTGAACAAGTAAAAATCTGAAAATTGTAGTCTGCATATCAATTCTCTCTTACTCTGTTACCCCTAAATTAAATGCAGTACCACTGGTTCCCTTCAGAAATAAGAAATATCACAGCACTGATCCATCCATCATCCGAAAATTTAGTGTGATAAACCTGCTAAAACTCGGAGGCTGAGCAAGGAGAGTATTGATTAGAAAAGCTGCCAATATGGCTGTTGTAATCTGACCTTTATGCAAGACTTGCAAGAAGGGAACTCCCGTTTAAAGTCATAAGACAACCTAATTAAAAACAGAAGTTTTTACAAACTTCTATGTTTTGAGATCACTGAGCTATCGCTCACTTTGTTACACAGTGGTTGAAGGATCGTGATGTGGGGATGCTTGTCTTCAGCAAGGCAGGGAAGCTGGTCCAGGTTGATTGGAATATACATAAAGTTAAATACTGGACAATCATAGAACAAATCTTAAAAGGTCAAATAATATCTGAACTGTGACTGTAAAACAACACTAGAAACACAGTGAAACATGGCAGGAGCAGCATCATGCTGTGGGGATGCTTTCTTGAACCATCTTTCTTGACGAATGACTCTTAGCTCTGTCCAGGTTGACATTACTTGAACTATTTAAATAACAAAAGGACAAAATGTGTTGGTCTGCCACAGACGTGAGTTGGACCAAAATGAAAGACAAAGAAGTTTGTGTTTAAAATGCCGAACAGTCCAAGGAATATGAACCGTTTGGCACAGCACTGCGTGGCTTTCATGTTCATCTTTTCATGAGCTGCATTGTTGTTTTAGTTTTTTGTTTTTTTTCATCTCCTGGCTTTAGAGGCTGGCTCTTCCTAGGATATGCAAACAATATCTTCCCCTGGCAGTTCTGTTTTTTTTTTTTTAGATTTTGAGTTGGTTCAGATTCAAAAACGCTTATTAGGAATTCACTGCTGCACCTTGGTGCTCTTACTGTGCAGGTCTGTGTTGTTTTAAAGAAGAGTTCCCACTGAGCAGAGACACACTGTCCAAAAGCCAGCCCTCACTTTGTGTAACGTGATATTTGACTCAGTGTTGTTTTAGCTTTGATTGCCGTTGCTATGCTCTTACCAAAACAGCAGCATCCCGCTTTTGAAGAACGCCATTAAAATATAGTCCAGCACAGAGCCTCATGCATATTTAACAACTAAAATCCTCAGAGCCGTACTGCTGTGCTGGTGTAAGCTGTTACTGTGCTGCAGGCTCTCAGTACTGTTGATCATTATGTGTGTGTGGATGAAGACACTGACCGACATGGTCTGCTTTATATAAAGACAGAAAAACATTATCTCTAGGATAAAAGTTGTTTTTGTCATTGCTTCGGAATATGCCAACCAACACAAGATTGGCATATTCCGAGGGTTCCAACTCAGTTTGGAAAGTTTTGGAATCTGATTTCAGTATTTTTCAGGTTTGAATTAGTACAAAAAGAAAACGAGCATTGAAAAACTTGTTTATCCAGATTTTATGTTTTTTTTTGTGAATGTTGTGCTATTTCTTCTACCGTTTTTCTTTTATCGCTCTCTTCCTTTTTGCCATTTTTTATTTCATTCCATGTGTCTTTCCTTAAGTCTTTTTTTCACTTTCTTGTGTCTTATTTTTTTCATTCTTTCGTCCTTTATTTTGTTCTACATTTTATCCTTCCCTTCATTCTTCATTTTGTTCTATTGTTCTTTCTTTGCTCCACATGTGAAATCTGCCAACTATTCCTTACAAGGAAAATGTGTTTTACAATCCTAATTTACCCTTTTTATTACTCTCAGTTGCATCAATTCTTTCTTCTAATCTGCATCAGTGGTTAATGGTTTGATGTTGTTGCACCTTTTAGGGAAATGTTCAACTAGAACACGAGGTAGAACTTGTTTCACATCTGCTGATTGGGTTAATTTAAAGTAGAGACTGAATAACAAGTCATAAAAATAACTCTGTTTAGATAAGCTACACACAGGCAGTGTTTACCTCTGATTATTTGAATAGGGCCAACATGCTGAAGTAAAAGCTAACAGATAACATTTTTACCTTTGCTTCCGTTTCTCTAGTTTAAATTAGGTTTAATGTGAATGAGTCAGTGCTACAGTGCTTTACGTTTACAGTAAAAATGGAAAAAGCATTTAAAAATCCTTGCTTTCCTTCACTTAATGCTATAGATGACAACTGGTAAGAGTTATCATTTTATGCAACTGACTGGTCCTAGCTTACATAGCACCCTCCACATTTATTTGCATTTCTGGTAAAAGACATGATGTGACATAAATTCATTTTCTGCCTGATTTGAATGGCAGCTCTGCAGTATTTAATAGCTCACGGCTGTGTAGAGGACAGTATCTAAGCAATATTGTTTTTCCATCAGGCATTCACAGTGCTCCATTTACAGTTTAACAACCAACCAGACTACGACAGATTCTTTGTATGTCAAACCTCCATAGCATGAGAGCCGGTGCTCTCATATGCTGTGTTTACACGTATGTTTACCATTTCAACAGAGTTTGTGGAATTGCATGAATTATTACTGTAATGGTCCAATTACAAAGTTAATTATTCTCACCTTGAAATGTTGGATTGTTGAACTGATAACCATCAGACCACTTAACCTCATAGTGAACTGAAAGGTGGCACGAGGAACAGAAGTTTGAATTGATTGCTAGCCTTTCCAGCATGAGACTTAAGTATTAAATCCATATCCATTAAGTTATAAGAGATGATGCTGGATTGTGAAATGTGTATGAAGTATTACAAAACAAACACAGGTCAACTTTTTTTATTAGGAGGGAAAAAATGGAACATTTATTAAGATGGTGTAACACAAAAGTAACTCACCAGGTTTTGACACAGCATAACCCCATGAATTTCACACCATTGATCCCATCATACAATCACTATTCACAACGGGAGCAACATGGAAAAAGTGACCCACATTCTGCAAAGATGAGACAATAGTTGCTGTTTCAAAAAATAACTTTCAATTCAAGCATACACGGCATTGTATGAAACAGTTAGTTTCTCTCTTCCGGTCGTCCATATTCGTGACCTGTCTTCTGTAGACCGGGCCGTTTGACACATAAATGCAAACATTTTAAAAAGACTTGCATAAATAACCAATGCTTAGTCTGGTGGGGAGACAAGGAAAACATGGTGGCCCGCCAGGCTTATAATACACTGGGGGAAACCCTGAAACAGATTCATAGTGTATTCGGTGGGATGGGGGTTTCTACTCTTGATGTTTGATCTAAATTTTAGAACCTGGTAAAGAACAGATTGTTTATTCATTAAATGATATAATTAGCAGAGGTTGTAGGATTAAAAGAGCCTTTCATTAACAGGTATAACTGTTTAGTTCATCTATAGCATTACAATGAAATCTCATGGTAATCCCTCTAATAGTTGGTGTCATTTTTTATTCTCAGAGTCTTCTTATCCATCAGGTCTTGAGCATCAGATCTCATTTCCTGCTCTCATTGTAATGTGTCTTAGTGCTTTATGGATGCTTGTCACATTAGCTTATTCTCTGTAATAGAAGAAATCTTTTCATTTTTTACATCGTTCTTACACTTTATGTTCAACCGTCTGTCTTTTCATCCTCATCAACCTTCTGTCTCTGTTTAAGTTCTCTTTGATGAAGCACCTTCCCTCCTCTGCTTTTCTCTACTGTCGTTCTGTTTCTTTCTATTTGCATAGACTCCCAGGTCTTTTCTGCCATTAACCTTCAACCTTGAAATGTGTCAGCGCTCCCTCCTACCTCAGCTCCAAACTCTGACACCAGATCATCCCCTCTCCACCCACTGTCTGTTTTTATTCCCCTTCCTGCCCCTCATTTCTCCATGTTGTCTCCCCACTGTGCGAACTCTTGGCTGACGGGCTCCTGCAGGGCAGCATGAAATTTCTGAGCCTCATGCCCCGAGAATAGAGCGACTCTAATTTGATTCAAGGTGAAGCAAGTTGAGTCGTGTACAAGAGCTTCATCAGATGGTACAACCTTAAAAAGAACGCGGCTCCCTCTCGCTCTGTTGCTTCTGGGGAGAAGTTGTGCAGCTGCATGCTGTCTATAAAGCCAAAACATCTTTGGGAAGAAGTCTTTGGATTGTCTACCAGATCGACTGACTCAGCAGGCTTTTACAGCAACACTCCATTGCCTTCGCATAGCAACAAGGCTCTGGAAGAAATGCATTCTAATGCAACTGTAAGGCACAGCCTTGCACATTTAAAAGCGTGTTCGAGGGTTTTAAGTTGTCATGTTCGGTATTGTGCCCCTGGCTCCTTTGAGGCCCTGCAGCATGAGAATCATGTTAAAAATCATCAGTGTTCCTGTAATTACTTAAGTGGCAGCGTAAAGGTCAGGATAACTTATTAGCATGTCATATGAAGGTTCCGGCTACATTTGACAGTAATTATGTGCATCCTGTTGCTTTTCTCAGCTTTTTTAGTTTCTAAAATGCCTCACTTATCTTGTTCTATGACCCTCATAGTGCCACCAAATGTTTGTCTAGAAATGATATTATGTTTTTTTTACTTTTTGTGCATGACATGCATAAGATACAATACCTTGCAAAAAAATATTATTCTCTTTGACCTTATATACTTTGAAATATTTTCACACTTGGTGACATTTTGTCAGGTCATAACAAGCAAAGCTTGCTATATTTTATTGAGATTTTACATGACAGACTATTACAAAGTAGCGCATAGAAGAAAAAAAATGACATCAAGATTTTTTTAGAGTTTTACAAGTAGAAATAAGATAAGTGAAGCATCCATTTGTAGTCAGCACCCCTGACTCAGAATTGTGCAGGACCATTACAGCTTCAAGTCTTAGAAAATGTCACTTTTCACATCTTGTGACAAAGACTTTCTTCTTTCAGGAATGGTTCAAGCTCAATGAGGCTTTTCAGGTTTTGCCACATATTCTGCATTGGATTCAGGTCTGGACTCTGATTGGCTCATTCTAACACATAAATCCGATTTCATCTAAACTATTCTATTGTGTGTATATAGAGCTGTATGTTTAGGGTTGTGAACCTCCACCACTCAAGTTTTTTGAAGCATCAGACTTTCTTCCAGGATTGCTCTGTATTTTGGAATTATATTCCACAGAAAAATCAGGCATTAGATGCATTTGCAAAAACTGATCTGTAGATAGCTGTAGATTTTTAGTATGAAAGATGCTGAAGTTCATGATGACTGGTGTGAAAATTACCTGGAGAGAAAAATGAGACATATGACAACGTGGATTTATTATAATAAATATTGCCTTAACAAGATTCAGCTGTTATATAGCACTCGCATGTCTTACTCATTTTGCACACCCCTAAACTATAGCTTTCTTCTTCCCACTTTTTCTTCAAGATCAGATTTGCAATGTAAACAACTAATATTTGTCCCTTTAATACTCATAATCCACATGAGCTGTGGATCTCTGTAGTTCCTCCGAAGCTAAAAAAATGTTATAACCATAGTTGAACTAGATTTTATTTAGGGGCATCAGAGTATAAAAAGAGCTGAAGACACAGCATGCCAGTTGCAATTTTGCCTTTTTAAAAACAGTTGAAAACTGTCATTTTTTTCACACTTCACAATTATGAACTGCTTTATGTTGGTCTTCCGCATACAAATAATATTTCCAGTTTGTTGGCTGTCAAAGTGGTTTGTATACTTGTCTATAGCAGTGTATGCATTAAAAATAGTTTGAAATAGTTTTTTCTTTCTTGCCGTTTGTGAGTGACAAGCAGAACTGATGAGAGAATTGGGACAGAATGGAAAATATTAATGTCAAATGGATAATTTAGTATTTTTGACAACCATTTATTTGACAAAACATGTTTTGTTCATTCTGCATAACTGTTGACAATCCACCCTGAATAAAATATTCTCAACCCTGTTATTTTATCTGTTCATTTATCATCTATCTGTCTAGTGCCGTTTATGACCCAGACCACTTCAGACGCCTCTGATCTTTGTTTATGTGCCCCGTGTCTGTGAATGCTCAGACAGTGTCTCGCTCTTTACCTCCCCCCGAATAGGTTACATGTTGTAAACATTGTGATCTTCTGACGGTCCAGCCATCAATACTTTGCTATGCTTTGCTTTTGATATCGACAGGTTGTGTGGTGAATCTCAATAAGCTGCTCTGTCCCCTTGTTTCTGAAAGATTCCCCCCCTCTATGTTTGCAGAGTATGAGGACGGCAGCCTGTCGTCGTGGGTGAACAAGGAACGCTTCCAGGGATACCTTCATATTGACGGCTTTACCTTGTACGAGCTTGGAGAAACGGGTAGCGTACTTGCAGACTTATTTCATTTTCATCTTTTTGATCTAAAGAATGTTATTTTACAGCAAAGCATATTGTTCCCCAACATACACATGTAACTTTCCAAGACATTTTCCAGCATAATCCCCAATTTTTTTTAAAATATGTCACTGTTATACAAATAAATGTAGCAAATTGTGTCATTTACAGAGTTAAATTTGAGATGTGTAGTGGCCATCCATTTCTGTTTTATCACATACATTTGTGACTTGTAATGACATATTTGATTTGCAATTTTTAAAATTTGGTGAAGTATTTGTCAGAAAATTTTAGTGAATTTTATTTATTTTTTTAACAATAATTCTGCATACATGTTTGAGAGAAGATTAAAATTAGAAAATAAAGGCTCAAATTAGGACTGGACAATATGGCTTGAAAGTAAAATCTACAATTTTATCATACCAAATCTGATTTCTGATTTAAATAAAAAAAAAATTCTCGCTTCCTTTTCTGAAAAAGACATGACATAACACAGAAAATATTTTCCAAAACTGCAATTTATTACAATCATCCATTCGGTGATTTGATTTGAATTTGAAGTCCAAATAAATGTACATCTGTAAAAATACGCTTATCACCCTCCCTAAGGCCTAGCATCTTGTTTGACAACACTCTGAACAATGGAAATCCAAGGAGTGCATGGGTGGAAAGAAAGTCCAGATTTTCCAAAAATTAATCTTAAACAATCGCACACCCTTAGATCAAATATATGGTGTGGATCCTTTTCCACTCTGTATGCTAGAAGTAACTACAATTCAAGAAAACTAAAATAACTGTCAATTTTAAAAGTTCAAACACCAGATATACTTCAATATGCATTAATACGCACAGTGCAAATCATTTTAGCACTATGGTAGAAGCCAGCATCAGCAGTCATCCTTGTCTCCTTTCTTGGTGCCCAGAGCCAAGGAGCATATGAGAACTTCTTCCTAGAAATATACTTTAGTTATATTTTGATCATATTTCTTTACCAGATGAAACGGAGCTCAAATTTTTACAGACTCATTTTAATACTTTTCTGCTTTATATTTTGCGCTGTAGCTGCGTTTTTTTTCTTTTATTTTGTTCTTTCATGCATATAGCTCTTCTTTAATCTTTACGACCAAAGACGCAGGTAAACATTTCTAGACTGCATATTAAAACACAAGCATAAATCAAGCATATCAGCAAAATCTTGTTATATAAAGAACGCCCTAATGTTTGGCAGCCTTGCCCTGAAACGTGTAGCTTGCCATAGGGCAGCTTTAAAATTAAAAGTCAAACATCTACTATCAGAAACTTGTTCAGCTTCAATTGTACCCATGGAGCTATTTTTTGCTCAGTCTTTATGCCCTCCAGGAACAGCCAGATTTGTTATTCTTGTTCAAAAACTCCTTTCCTTGTAAAGGTAATTTAAGCTCAAATGTGAAATGCAAACTGCCTCTTAAGCAGCGGTACATTGATACTCTGTGCAGTGCTTCTCTAATATTAGACACAGTATTTTCTTCCTTTATAAGCTTTATACTTACAGCATTAGAGCAGCTGTGGTTTGCTGCATTCTAACAAGGTGTGCAGTTTAATGTATGGATTTTCTATATGTTCACATTTCCTAAGGCAAGCAGGTTAACCCTGATGTTTTCCCTAAAATACTTACTGGTACAAAAATGTTGAAATGATCTGTACACTTCTCTAGTCGGCTTTCATTCCTTTACATTTTACTTCCATTAAACTGGAATTTCTGACGTTGTAAACTTTTTTCTTTATTTTAATGGCACACTAATTCATACTGAAGAGAGACTAAGGTTTCTCATGCAGCTACAGAAAGAAAGGTTGACCGAACCATGTCAGGGTGTGCATTTTTCCACAGCAGTAAGGCACATAGCTTGCTCTGCACTTAGCTGAATTACTCACCTAAAACAATTTCAAACTAAATGTAAGCATCTCAGATATGGAAGAGAAATCAGCTTATGTCCAAATGCAGCAGGTTGTAGAATCAAATCAGACGATGTAGCATACAGTTCAGTCTCTAAAGGGGCTTCTCCACTAGAGCGACTTTAACCGGTTCTGCCCCAGTCCATATTTATCTCCATTTGGTTGCTGTATGCCGTTCTTCCCCGTTGTCGTATTTTTTTCAGGAGTAGTACAAGCCGTGCCAGTCAGCAGACTTGAATTCAATGATTGTCTTATTTATGTCACTGCAAACTCCATACAACATCTCAACTACCAAAGTGGGCTGATGGACATGTTGTCTACTATCATAAAGCTGCACAGCATGGAGAAGTGTAATTATGAATTTAATCTTGAGCACCGCCATGAGCACATGTTTCAATTTTTGGAGTGGAATGACCGTATTTCGCTGCCCTGCAAGCAGCTTGACTCTCAGAAGAATGGGCAGAAAAGAAAAAGCAAGAAACTGCATGTCTAGTCAGCGATCTGTTGGATGGAGCAGTCAGAACTACATAATATTAATTAGTTGTGATGTGCAGTTATTTCTTAGTTTTGAATTTTTCTTTTTAAATAAAGTTCATGTGTGGAATTTGCTTTACACATATTGACCTAATTACCTAAATCTAAAACTTTGAGGTTCTCCATTGCTGAGTGTTGCTGCAAACCTCATTAGAATGTCAACCAAAGCTGCTGCACACTCACAGTCGTCCAAATTTCTGCCTAAATTCACGCCCACAATACAGAGGAACAAACTGTACTGTTTTGGCTATAATTAATCAACTGTGGTAGAACCAAACCAGACATTAACCGGTTAGAAGGAGACATGATAATGGAGAAGTGGTTTAAGTCTGGAGACATGGGATTGCCACTGGTTGCGGGATCTCATCTCCATTTCTCTGTTGAAGATTCTTGTTTTTCCATCATGGAGAAAACACCGCCCCGCTTCCTCCATCATAAGCAGTTTTGCATTGCTAAAGAAGATTTGGCAAGTTATTTATGGGTGTAACCCCTGTATACAACTCTATTCGGCCTACATATGTAGTGCCATTTTAAAGACAGAATAAAGGCTTTCCAATGGTAAAAGGTTAATTACGTAGAAACATTATAACAACAACAAAATCAACCAAACACAAACCTTACTACTTTACTACTCTCTGTGTAAGTGAGTACTGTTTGATTCTATTTAGGCTACTTCAGGTTGCTTTCTTTCTCCTTTAAGCCAGACTTCCTGCTTTTTAAACCTTAGCAATAATGCCTTAATTGGATAAACAATGTGTGACTGTTCAAGAATTTGCAGTTTTGATTCATGTGAATGCTTGAAGGAAGTTAAAAAAAAAAAAGTTGGCAGAAGCCCTGTTGCTGGAGTCTTTTCAACCGAATATCACATTTCATGGACTGCAGCTCAGTGGAGCTGCTGGGATGACATTTTATGCTTAAAAAATCCCCCCCTCCATCCCACACATCATAAGTCATACTGACACAGAACTCTGTACCCACATCTAAATACTGGTGTGACAAAAAAAATCAATGAAGAGCCTGAAACTGTAATTTAGGTTTATTTAACTGCGAGGATTTAAAGGACAGAGAGGCAGACAGGGAGATGAATTGGGTGCATATTGAAAGCAGAATATGTTTGGCGATATTAAAAAGCACTTCTCCTTTTATGTTGTCGTGCACTGGAATATTGGAAGGTTATTCTTCAGAAGCGGAGACAACCGCAATAACAACACAGGAGAACCAGAAAACATTTGTCATCTTCCACATACCAATTTTTGTATCCTCTCGTTTTTCTACATTTATCACTTGCCGCATATTTATACTGGATTTAAGGCGCAAACTGTTAGTCTTCAGCTGGGTAAACAATACAGTCACTAAACCAGTGGATTATAAAACTGAGCTGGCTATAGTTTCTGAAAATGCTCTGGCAAATTTACAGAAAAACCATGTGAGGTCTCGGATGGATGCATTAAATTAGATTCCGTCACCAAGCGGCACTTTAAGCTTGCAGCAGACAATCTTTTAACTTGATGGACTTGAACATTTATAAGTTATTCAGAAATTCTCTCTGATGAAGCATGATTTCATTCTCATCCCGAACCTTTTGATGTGAGCGATGATCAGAGCTTTGGCATTAAGAATCCAAAACATCTTGAACCGCGTGACACTGCAATCAAGCCTTAATGATGGAAGAGCTCGAATTGACTCTCGTTTTTAAATATGGGCCTGTAGAAAACTACCTTGAGTTTTATATTTCACTGTTTGCTCTCCATCTCTGGGTCACAAATAATACCAAACATCATGCAGAGAGACTTTTTTTTTTTTTTTTTTAAGATTTTTTGAGGCTCTAGTGGCCTTTATTTGAAAGTAGCTTGACAGGAAATTAGGGATTGAGAGAGGGAGAAGAC
>CAEGAE010075936.1:0-20584 GCA_903067095.1 Girardinus metallicus
AGATAATCCTTGTTGGACATCTTGTATTTTTTTAGTTCTTTTATTTTTTATTAAATCAATTTGCAGACGCCATTTTTTTTTTCTTTTTAAGTGTTTAGGATTCGACCAGCATCTCTGTCTTCAAAGACCCAACAGTATTTGTGTTTCACTCTCTTTCTTAGACATGATTGATGTGATAAAGAATGAGACGCATCAGGAACTAATTATCAAATCAGCGTTTCCCGCCTTACGAGCACGGCTCCTTTTGGCACGAGCCTCCTCTGCCCGTTGCCATGGTGATGCTGGCGCGGGCTAGGCCTGCCGCTTCCTATGGCGTTTTCTGGTAATTGAAATCAGATGCTCCCCTGAGTTGAAACCTGTGCCGGGAGTAACCTGGAAGCATTTATTTTACGGAGACGATGTTTAGTTAAGCCACGCTGCGCTCTGTAAATGAGGCTCTGGTGATAAATACAATCGGTGAAAGCAATGGAGGATGGTTCCTTCTTCCTTCCCCCGGTTCAGGTTACAGATTAGCAGACTTCCTGTTCAGTCGGAGAGCCGTCCAATCGGACTCTACACAGGTCCGGCGGCTGCAGGTGATGCTAACTCTTCTGAAGTCCACCGGTGGTCTAATCCAAACACTTAAAATCTACTCAGAACTTCACGACTAATCTAAACAATAGAGTATTTAAAGTGCCGTGACAAACCGCCTCCAAACTCAGCAAGATGGATTCATGTCTCAGTCAATGCTTGCAGCAACCATAAAATATTATAACAATTATTAGGGCCATTATAGATATTAAAAAAGAGTAAATTTCTACCAAAAAACTCTGAAAATTTCTGAAAAAAAAAAACTTTGAAACTTTTAGGTTTGTATAGTCAAAGATTTACTAGAGAACACTGAGAATTTTTTATATAAATTTCATTTTTTATTAATTTTTTTTATTATTATTTGAAAAGTCAAACGTTTTTAACTTTTGGAGCTCCATAAAATTTCAAAAGTCAGAAACTTTTGACCGCAGTTTTAGATATTTCAGATATTTCCAAGTTCTTTTTCCCCAAGAGGTTTTATCTGGCAATTTTTTGAAATTTTAAACTCAGAAATTTCCCAGTTTATTCTGAAAGAATTCTGAGATATTTCTCCCTCAGCTGCATTTTCTTCCCCTGCGACTCCCCCACTCGGCTCCTTCAGACTAGCCAGCAACAATGAGCAAACACATCAGCTGAGCTCGTTGTACAAGCTAAATCTCAGTTCAGTGCCGGTGTTCTGACTATCAGTGCTACCTCATCAGATTTTCCCATTGTAGCACGGATAGATAGTTAAGTCTATCTTTCGGTGCTACGCGTCCAAAACTACTACCATTATGTTTATAAACCGAAAAGTATAGCGGGTTGTGTTAATGTTAAATATATTGGATAACATTATTTGAGTGACGGGACTGAAGTGGAAACTTAGGAAGCATTGGAACAATTTATATACATGACGAAACCACAAGAAGATCATTTCCTTTATCTGAATATCCTACCCGTTTAAAGTGAAAAGCTGTAGATGTATGCACTATTCCTTTTAATAGAATATCCTATCCATCCATCCATTTTCTGTACACCCTTGTCCCTTGGGGTCGGGAGGGCTGCTGGTGCCTATCTCCAGCTAACGTTCCAAGAGAAACTGGACAGGTCGCCAGTCTGTAGCAGGGCAACACAGAAACAGACAGAACACACATCCAAGCACACACACAATTTAGAGAGACCAATTAACCTGACAGTCATGTTTTTGGACTGTGGGAGGAAGCCGGAGTACCCGGAGAGAACCCACGCATGCACAGGGAGAACATGCAAACTCCGTGCAGAAAGACCCCGGGCCGGGAATCAAACCCAGGAACTTCTTGCTGCAAGGCAACAGGGCTACCAACTGCCCCACTGTGCAGCCCAGAATATCCTACCTTTTAAGAAATATTTTAAATACAAAGGTGTTTGTAAGAATAAAACAGGATCAGACAGGGGAAACATGTTTTTATTGGAATTAAATTAACCACAGACAAATACAGACCATTAACTCTTTTTTTGCGCATTAATACGTTGTATGACGGACCTTATCAGATGCAGCGCAGGTGTCCACCGAACTGCGCAGGTCACTGTGCACCTGAAATGATATGATTAATATGCACTAATATTACACCGCTATTACACAGCTTCAATCCCGCATAGTATCGCTACCAACATCTATTTAGCAAAGTTTAATAATAATAAAAAAGAGTGTAATTAAACTAAAATACTTTAAAATATAGGGACGAAATAGTCCACAAAACAACGTATTTTCTCCTGATTAACCGCTAAACAACGACTTGTTTACAGCAGCCATTTTTAAATATATTTACAAGCTGCCTGTCATGTAAACTAAAAACGTGAAGTAATACAGCAGCTTAATGAAAGCCAGGTATAAAATAAATTAAATAAAGCTTACCGTAATATTCGATGAAGTAAAACACATGAAACGAAACTTCCACAGGTAGGACGTATTTATAAGAAATCTGCTGAGTAAGCAGTATGTGACGTAGCATCGATGTACGCATGCGCATTACCACAAGGTAGGACGGATTTACGGGTAGCACAGAGAGGAGCGCTGTTGTGATGACAACCTGGGGGCGGAGTTTCAGAAAGAGCAGTGTTTAAAGGGACAGAGGCCCAATTTGAAGGCGCTAAATTACAAAGTAACATTTATTTTAGGTCATATTTGATATATACATATATATATATATACATATATATATATATAGGATTTTTACAACTGAAGGTAATATAGTTACTTGATTGTGGTATAAAGTGGCACAATGTGCCCGGAAAACATAACGTTTTAATTAGCCTGTGCCCTATAAGAAACTGTAGCAAACAAATGTAAAATGTTTCCGCATGCTAAACAGATTCATGTGTTTTTGTTTGGGTAAACAAGTAGCATTGTTATTCAAATCTTGGTACACTGCTTACTGTAATCTAGACTGCAGTGCATTTATATAAAATATACATTTTAACATGCCCCCCCAGACACGCCCCCAGCAGGAAGGCTACTCTGGACCTAAGCCCGTCCTAAATGCCGACATTGGTAAATAAACTCAGCCTCCGTCGCTTCTCTTTGTATCTTCTGCTCCCTTTTCCTGCCCCACCTTCCACCTTTCTCCGGGTTGATTCTCAGCCCCATTCACCTTTCTCTGACTCGACTCAACTGCCGCCCCTCACTCCGAGCCGCAGGGATCAGCAGAGCCGCAGGATATTGCAGCCGGCATCAAACTGAACACGATAGGTCCTGCTTAAATAATCCCAACACTGAGTCTATTTGAAGTGACAGTTTAAACACTTGCACTCAAAGCTCGGCCGATCGAGGGAGGAGGTGTTGGAGGAGGCTGGGTGGGCCGTGCGTTGGCTGACCTACAGGGTTTTTCTTTGTGATTAGGAACCCGTTTAGCTCTGATTGCTGCGGGTCACTGCAGGTGAGTTGGAAGGAAGTAATTTTCCTTCTGGAGCTTGTTGCCAGATTAGGTAACAACCTGATCTCTGACTCTGACCGGAGAACCTAAACAAATCCGGGGCTGAAGAAAGGAGTTGGGTCATTTTCAAAGACTGAAACAACCGATCATGCTGAATATTTCATTGACGTTAGAAGCATTTCTAAAGTCAGAGAAGAGTCATTGTAATGCAAGTCAAAAAAATGAAAATGTTGTTGTTTTGAAGGTGACCTTTACGCTTCCTTGAGCAGGTTAGTCTAGGTCTATGGGCTATAAACATGTTCCTTGCATGTTTTGCACAAAATCGTTCTTAGACAATGAGATTTCATTCTGCTCAGTTCTGCCTATGTTGGTCTCCTTTCAGAATGAGATGCTTTAGGGATTCTCTTCACTTTAAATCCAACTAAGCTGCTGCCGACCACGCCGCCAAACTCAACGTTTACACTCGCTCATGAAAATGGCTTCAAACAGATTTACAATTATACAACTGTACATCTGTAAAAAGTATTAAATTAGTAGAGCCTCCTCCAAAACACTTGTCTTTTCCAGCAGCCATTGTACTTCGCATACGGCAGTAAAACCAGCTGACCAAATGAGCTGGAACTCCACTTTAGTTGCTAGGTGATGGGCAGAGTTCCACTGGGGTTGCTAGGTAACAGGCTGGGCTTTTGTAATAAAGTGCAATCTAACATTTGATCAAAAGCCTAAATTTGGAAAATGTTGTTTAAAGTTGAAACCAGATATTTTCAAAAACCTGTCTGGTGTTAGATCAGGCCAAAGTTCTCTTGTTTTAAGTTCGAATTACCAAAATTACTTATTTTTGCTAAATGCCAGAAAACTTAGCAAGAACATTTTTTAGAGATTTTTTTGCAACTCTCTTTTTATATTAATTTGAGCATGAAGGTCTTTTACCTTAACTTGATTTGTTTGGATAAACATAAATTTTAAGTTTTAGCCTCCCGTAGAATGAAAGATAAAGACATTATTAATAGTAATAAATTATACAAACCATTAATAGTGAAATTAAATGGTCTTTGTTGGTCATTTGCATTGCTCTTATCTCTAAAGTGTGGTGCTGGAGAAATTGAAAAACTTACCTTGAATATAATTAAAAAGTGCTTGAACTTTACTTTGGGAAAATTCTACAAACTCTGACACACACCCAAAAGTATTCACACCCCTGGAACTTTTCCATATTTTGTCACAGACCATCTGAGATTAGATTAGATTAGATTAGATTATACACAGGTGGATTCCATTTATTTATTAGCAGTCATCAGGCAACTTCTGAGAAAAAAGGGAGTTGAATACTTTTGCACACCACACTTTTCAGTTTTTATTCATACATTAAACTGAATTGAATACCACTTTGTATTGATCTATTGCATTAAAGTCCTTAAATGTATTTTTTTTTGTGACAAAATATGGAAAAGTTCAAGTTGCAAGAGGAACATTTTCTTTCACCTGCAAATATAGAATAAAATCATAGAAAGGAAGAAATGTGTTTCATCATGTTTTTATTTTTTATTTGCTTTTCAGAAGCCAAACATGGCTGCATTTTTCTGTCTCTCTCTGCTGTAATTTGACTACATGGCAGGCAGCCACATGTGTACTGTGTTAAAGCTGATCCAACCCACTTATATGAACCCATGCCAAAACACGCTTCCTGTAAATTAGTTTTTTTTGTGCATTTTGTACCTTTGATCTAAGAAGAAAGTTTCTTTTCTGTGGAATTTAATGTTCTGTAATTTATTTTCCACTGATCACAATAAGCTGTTGTGGCATGTAGCCACTGAGGAGGCTGATGTGTTGTTGTAGTTTGCGGAGATCAAAAGCATGCTCAATTCCCCAGGTGGATGCAGAGAAATAAAATAAACACTGCTGAATATTTCCTGTAGCCAGAATTGATAAAAGTGTTTGCAAAATGTCCACAAAAGTCAAAGCACATTAATAAAGCAAGATTTTGAATTTCTGTATGCTCTTCAGACATCTGGATCTCTGGATTGCATCTATTTTGTTGTGCTAAAGCAAATTAGTTTGGGGAAACATTAGATCTCTCGGTGCACTTTCACCTGGTGGAGGGGAAACCTTCGGCTCCCAGTTCGCCCTCCTGTGGTGGGGCGGATCAGCTGCTTCCTGTCTGCATATACAGACACATGCTGTAATCCGCTTGATAAATATCAAGCAGAATTCAGCAATCAGCTGAAAGCAATTTGCATGTCTGTGCTCGAGCCAGCGGCTCGTGATTTTCTCCCCTGTCATCTATCATGGACCACACGCCTGGGCCAAAACACACAATACTCCCAAATTGCTGTCATATGGAGTGCAAGCCCAGAAAAAAAGCCCTTCATTTTTCCTTGTCTATACTTCAAATAAACTTGTATTTGTTGAATATTTTGAGAGAGATTTTTTTTTTTTCTTTCAGTGCAACTTTTCAGAGAGAGCGATGGGGTAATGTGCCATTTCCTTTGTTTGTTGAAAGCTTGGCTGCAGGACTGTAATCTAGACGGGTTTGATCTCGGTGGATGCAGCCTGTTGAACGTTGGACACTGCTGGATGTCGAGTCTGGAGACGTCAAATTCATCTCCAACAATCAAACATTTACAGACTCGGTTCTCTTTGTTTTAGCCACATATCCCTGTTTCCTTTGTGGTTACTCCTGGAAAATTCTGAGTTTCCTTCTACGCACAGCATGTGGTTTTAAACTACCATCTTAAATACATCATCTACTGATTGTATTTTTATTTGTAATGAATAGAAAGTTTGGTGATTTTTCAGGATACATCTTTGAACTGCACAAGGGGATCAGCTTTTGGTTGAGTTACAAAGGAATTCAGATTTGGCTCTTTGACTTTAAATGTGACCTGTTATGCTCCCTTTAACGGGTTAGGATTGGCCTATACAAAACATGTTCACTACATTTTAATACAAACTTCTTCTTAGGTAATGAGATTTTAGTCTGGTCAACTCTGCCTAATTTCATCTCCTTTCAGATTGAGCTGTTTTAGGGCCTCTTGTCACGTTAAATCCAAATAAGCTGCTGTGGCCCACGCCCCCCAACTCAACCTTTACACTCACGTGAAAATGGCTGCAAACAGGTGCGCGATTATACAACTGTACATCTTTGAAAAGCAAAAGTGGAGCCTCCTGTGCAACCAACAAGAATGTAGCAAGTGGTTTGTGGATGGAAAGTCAACAACAAAACACTTTTGTTTTCCAGCAGCCATTGTACAGCGATAAAACCATCTGGCCAAACGTCTTGGGTTGCTGGGTGATGGGTTAGGCTGGGATTGCTAGGTAACGACAAAGTGGCCCTGGAAGGAGGCTTAAGATTCAGGAGGTTTTTGAAACTGTTCATTTTCCAGACACCAAAAAACATTAACATTTTTCCAAGAAACAGCTGGGTGGGGGTTTTTAAATGCTTGAGCTGTTTTTAGAAACAGGTCAGACCCAAATGGAATTACAAAAACATATTTTTGCACAACAGATTCCCTTTAACCTGTAACAACATAAATATGTTGCTTCCTTCAGACAACATATTTGTCAGTAAAAAGGTTAAAGCTTAAACATCTAATGTTTGAAACCCTGAAAAGACTGCAGCTGCATGTTCCTTCAGCCAACATGTCAAACAGAAAATCATCCATCCTTCTGTAACTCTTTCAGAGGCGGGCATCAACATAAACCAGGAATGAAACTCGAGCTCATTTCTTAGTGTATAAAGCAATCTGCAAATATAAGAAACGCAAAACCCAGAAAAATGTTTCTGATCTAGCTTTGCTGTCTGTAGGTGACTTTTGTTTTTGCAATAACATGGCAGTGATAGCAAAAGACAAAGCATTTTCATATTTGTTGTTCCCACCTCTGGTCTGTAGTTTTCAGATGCTTCTTTTTGGCCACAAACTTGATTTTGATTAATGGATCACTGCCAGGCTTCAGCAGAACTACTAATTAAACTAATGCAATTATTTGAATCAATAAAGCTGAATTTATCTAGAGCAATGGTTCTCAAACTCCTATTACTAACACCTACTGTAACAATTAGGTGTTAGAAAAAGACATGTAGAAGAAAAGCAGTGGTGGATTTTCCTTTTTGATGTCGTTAAGATGGAAGATTGTTTTAATGTTTTCAAAGTATTAATTTTCAAACAAAGACGCTATAAGACAAGAAAGATGTGGCTTTCTGTAATAACAGAGACTTTTGTGGTTTTTGATGTCCTACAGTCGGTTTCTAAAATATTTAAAGTTTGAATCCTGGAAAAAAGACTTTCACAAATTGTTAGAATAATTCTTGGTCTTGTCATCATAACAACTCTGAAACCACATAAAACTTTGTTTGAACTGTAACAAAATCATTGAGTTATAAATTAGCATACAGCGCAGAGGAGTCAAGTTTCATTGTTTCTAAGGACTTCCCGGTCCTTATGGAACCGGATCGACGGACGGACGGACGGGATCTTGGATGTAAAACTGACCTAAATATTTCAAACTGGTTTTAAAAACTGCGGATCTGGTTTCGGGTTTAACTGGGAGTTCTGGGATTTGGTTCAGTCCGTCCCCTGGACTGTGTAAAGCTGTGTTGCACAAGTTTTGTTACTGGACTTTGACAACACGTTCCCGCCTTCGGACTCGGGGCTTCCCCGTCCTCAGAGCCGTAAACGAACCCGCACCTCCGCTCCGCTCCGACGTCATTCATTGTTTACATCACAGCGCTCAGTCTGTCCTCTGGGACTCATTCTGCAGATACTCTTATTCAGTAGGTTTCGCAGTTTGTGTTTGTGTTGGCAGCTCGTTGGCCACTTATTGTTGGTCCGGTTGAATCTGCTGCTGGTGAACCATCCGCAGATTTTATCGTAGCTGAGGTAGCTAAAGCAGCTAGCTAGCTAGCTGAGAGCAGGAAACGTCATCTTGTTTGTTTGCTTAGCTATGTGTTATTAGCCTACAAAATTCAAGTGCATCATGTTCTGTTGTGTTTTTCTTAAAGCTAAATGAAGACTACAGTTCTTTTTACTGACGTTTATTAACTCCATGTAAATAAAGTGCACAAAAAATACAAAAGTTTGTGCATTATGTTAGTAAATAAAATAGAATTGTAAAGTACTGAAGATAATATAGTTAAAGAAAGTGTGCACATTATGATCCACTTTGGCTTGCTTCTTAACCCATGTTATTTTATAATATTGAGAGGCAGAATTCAAAGTCCATTTTATTTAAGATTTTGCAGCTTCAGGAGCAAAAAAAAAAAACACTTCCGGTTTTATCATGTCAAAATGAAAGCACATATTAAAAGACAAATACAGCTACCATTTGTTTGGTTATTTTTGCAACTTCCTGGAGTGTTTTGACGTCTTAATTGGAATTAAGAAGAAGCTCTTTTTCATCCAATACTCTGATTGGACTTCACTCAGTACAATTTCTGAAACTGGATAGACTGGACAAATCACAAAAGAAACTTTGTGACAAATAGGAAGGAAGTCACCTAAATCTAAACCATAGTAAAAAGGAAAAAAATGATTCCAGAAATCCAGAAATGATTCATTTTATCCTTTAAAACTTGAAATGAAGAAAGAAATATCCACCTGTGAATGGCTGCCAATGTGGTTTATTTACATACACTTTCAAATTCAATTAAAATCAAAGATACTTTATTCCTCCCAAAGGGAAATTAAATCAAATTCAGTTATGAATGTAGTTGTTAGCCGTGTACTTTGCGTGTGAAAGACACCTGAAATTATACATCTTCTTGACTCTGTTGGTACTCCATACAAAGGAGATGCAATATAGTGGAGCTTTAGCAACTGACTGAATGCCACAGATTGTTTGTGTACATAAAGATATGCGCTCACATCAGTTTCATTGAACTCTTAAATTGGTGGCACAAAGAAAACACCACAGAAATGACGTTTTAGAGCAAAACTGTATTAAAAAATGCCTGGATTTAGATAAACTCATCTTTAAAAAAATTTGATTTTTAAGAATCATTTGAGCAAGCAACTTTTTCATTGCACTACTTTAACAAATGACATGCTTCGTAACATTTTTGTGGGTTGAAGAGGTCCTCAAATATCACTCAATGGATCCACTCTTCACCAGTGAGAAAATGGTCAAAACCAGTCAACAATAGTCCAAACTGGTGCGTTGGTAATGTCAGTAAAGTGCTGTGGTAATGGAGGTGAAATAAGCAGGTTCCCCTGTCTGAGTCCTCCTTTATCAGGACCAGTTCACTTCTGCTGTCAGGTAATTACAGCCGAAGCACAAAGAGGCTGAAGAGCATCGCAGGAACAATTCAAGCAGAGCGAGACGATGATGTCACAAAATGCTGGTCAATAACCATTTACGTCTCATTGGAGGAAATCTTTTCTGTACGATCATCAAACATGTATCTCTAAGAAAGTCTGAAAAAAACTGGGAAATATTTCAAAAAGGCCACAACTTTATGTGTGTTTTTAGAACAGCTTATAATCTGGTATTCCTGTGATGTTAAAAGAGATAAAGAATTACAGTAATAAAATTAAAGTATTAATAAAATTCAACAATGACTGAAGAGTAGCAAAATGCCAAAGAGTAAATGAAAGAGTACTGATTTTAGTTGAGATTCAAGGGTTACAAAAATAAAATATACCGAAGAGACCCATTCATCAGCTTTCTGTTGTTCATGTTTTTTTTATTTTCTTTTTTTATTCACTAATTATTGTGTATAGACAACAAATATTACAGACTAACAAAAAGCAAAAAGGGGGCTATTGATCTACAAGATAAATAAGATAAGAGAACAAATAACAGCAACAAAAATAATAATAAAAAAATAAAACAGCACCTAATTGGTGTCACAACAAAATCAGTGAAATTGTTTAACGTATGTGGATTAGGTTATACTTTTTAGTTTAGGTCTAAATCCATAGTTTTCTGTGCTTCATCTTTTTCTTGTCTTGCAAAGTCAAGTTGCACCACATCAAGCCAACAATGAAATTTGCCATTTTTCATAAAACACTTTTCATATCACTATAAATGTTTACATTTCTTGATCTTGTTGCAGTCATTTGGTCTTTTGGAGCATAATTAAGCTACTTTAAATTTCATATTTCAACCTCATCTAAAGAATTATTCTATTTTCTCAAAGTCACTGGGAAATCTTTATTATCTATTTGCTAAATAATAATAGAGATGTAGTTGGAGAAACTGTATAATGAAAGAAAATTAGACCAGTCAAGTTGAAAACATAATAAATGTCATAAAGATCTATTCTATATTGATATGAATAAATCAAAGAAACACACAAACAAGTACTGAGATTTTCACATGTTGATGTTAGAAGTACTTTTACTGCAGATGCATGTTTATAATCAAGCATTCATTAAAAGTAATGTTATTTATTGCTCTTTAGGCAATAAAATGTTTATTTACTTATTTTAAAAAGGAGTTTAATTGTTTATTTGCATCTTTTAATGTATTCCTAATACTGTATAAAATAAGCTTAACTGGTTAAATGAAAAGTCTGCATAATCTACCAATACTTTATCTGGTTAATCGTCAAAATAATTGATAGAATAATCGATTACTGGGGTAGTCAACAAGGCTATCAAATCGATTAAAAGTGTATCGAGAAAACATTTAGAGGAAGTATTACGTAAAATTGACCCTTTTCAGCTTTACATCATGTTATAATGTTCTTCTTTCATCAAAACACATCTGGAAGTTTGATTTGATTCTTTCATGAATGTTTGAGAAATCCCTTAATCTCCATGGCAACCATTCAGCTGTACAAACGCCTTGGTGGACCTAGCCCCGCCTTCGAGACGCAGCTCCTCCTCAGAGCTGAAGCTTCCAAACAATCGAGCTTCTGCTTTGAGGCGCTCGTCCTGATTCCACCATTCAGCTCCTTCAGACTAGCCAGCAGAAATTAGCAAACACCTGGTCAAGCTGTAGCATTACAAGCTACTTCTCAGTAAAACGCTGGTGACAACGTTTTTAAAGGGTTAATAGAGGAGCCATGTTGTGATGACTTCCTGAAGGCGAAGTTTCAGAAAGAGCAGAAGTTTTTGAAGAGACAGAGACCCAATTTCAAGGCATTAAATTACAAAGTCCAATTTCTTGTAAATCATATCTGATATATACAGCATTTTTATAACAACTGAAGGGAGCATAGTTACTTTATTGTGCTACAAAATGGCGCTATCTACCTGTAAAATTCTTAATACTGCCTCTTTAAAGAGAGCTGACCAATCAGTCCTCTGTTAGCTCCTGCACCAGGGAAAGTTAATTAGCTTCTTATTTTTAGAAACAGCACATGTTCAGTGTTTACCCAGTTTGTGTTACCAGTTTAGGATGTGTGTTCCCCAGTAAAAGAGGAGGCGCAGCATCACATCCTGCCTCTGCTGACTGGGTGTAAACTCTGAGTCCAGGCGGGAGATCAGATCAGGTCACAGTGCGTTGCTCCAGTCCCGCAAACTTCCTCTGCGTGGATCAACGTTGGACTTTCTCTTCAACAACCCACGGATTTATCTGGACCCCTTTTATTCCTTCTGGAGAAACCATTTCACACCCCTGAATGATGTTTTCGCCGCATTTTGGAGCTCCTCTGTCTCCGAAGTTTCTGCAGACCATCTCATCTCGTTTCGCTGCCTCCAGTGTTTACATCCAAGCCGGTAATTAACATAATCTTGCATTCTTGTTAATTTCGAGAAGTGAAGGACAACACGGGGTCCAGATTGCCCCCCAAACGCAGATTTTTGGCACTTTGTGAATGCAGCTGTAATCACTGAGGGGAGCCTGGAGTGCCTAAATGGGTCCATCACGAGAAAAGAGACAATCAGGCTCCTTTATGTCTCGAGATCAGCAGCAGTTTCTGCGCATTGTCTGTTATGAATAGAGCGATCTCCAATTGAGCCTCTTCACTTTGGAGATTTTTCGATTTTCGATTATACAGCTATTGAAATTAGGACGCGCCGCGCCTCCCCCCTTCCTCAGCTTGGTGGCGCGGCTGCCTCCCCCTGATTGACAGATGAAATTGACACTCGGTTTGCCTCTTATCAAGCGCTGCGTTTCAATCCGCCTCTAATTGCACATATAGTGCCATCCTTTCTTTTCACCGCATGTGATTGCAACACGCAACCTTCCGTTGCGCACAAGAGGAATGATCGATCATATGTTGTGTGTGTGTGTGTTTTTTATGTCTAATTGCATCGAAATTTCTTTTGTTGCCAGGGTTTAAATGCAGGAGAAACTGTAAGACGTTGTTTCGGAGCGGGTGTAGCGCTGGTTGGAGCAGAGATGCGTAATGCGCAGAGAAAACTGGGTCTCCACTCCGAATAGGAAGCGACCAAGACCCGAAAATGGTGAGTCACAAAACACAGTAAGTTATTTTAAGTAATTTTATTTACAGGAGCGTCGTAAGAGATGTAGTGAAATTGCTCAAACCTTTGCAAAAACGACAACTAAATGCTAAAATAATAATTGTTACTCCCTTGACCTCAGTGCGTGCGACTGGAATTATAATGATGGAAATGGAGAAATTAATTTCTGCTTTTGTCTGCTTGCGTCATATCTAAAAACCCTGCAAGAAGAAACTAAAATGAATCCACATGTTATAAGTAATTTATGTTTTGTTGGTTTACTTTACTTGCTGCTGGAGCAATAAATAGCGTTACGCGTTTTCTCTGCTTTATCATCATGTTGTTTTTAATTTAAAAAATAATACATTCTGACTTTAAAACATGAGATAGTTTAACTTCTAACAGTGTAGTAATGGGCGGAAAACTAATGACACAGACTGCTGATATTAAGTTACAGTGAATGTTTTAACTGCTTGTTATTCTTTTATTCAAAACATTTTCTTGTTGTAAATGTTTTCTGCAGCAGGCAATCATATATAGCGGTTTATGTGAGCTTAAAAATGTTTATTTTTCTAATACAGTTAAACCATTTCACTGTTATTTGAACCATAGTTCACCCACTATGCGCTTAAGCTGAATTTTGCCTCAAAAATTAAATAAATTAAAGTTGAACGAGCTTTTGAACAATACGCTCCGCTTCTTAATTTTTAAATTATGTTGTCTGTCTCGCATTTTAATTATCGCTAAACAGGCATTAGGTTTTGTTATATAAGGAAAAGACATCTAAAATAATGCAAATCCCAACAAAAAAAAAAACTAAATAGATTTAGATGTTTTCGCAAATTTTAACATATTTTTACGGGAGAAGTTGGCGTAATTTCTATAAAATGTGAGTTGACAGTTTTTAAGACAGACATTAAGATTTAAAATGAAAGGAGAAGAAACGTCAGACGCTGCTTGGCAAAAAAAAAAAAAAAAACAGAGATCTGGGTTGTTGTGCGCGCAGATTTTTATAATATTTAGTTTTCACTCTGTTCTCGGTGCGTCCTGCTCGTTTTAAAGTGTTTTATTTCATTTTGTGGATCAGTCTAAGCCGGAGGTGAAGAAGGAGTCCGGGGAGTCCAGCCCGCTGGAGGCGGCCTGCCTCTGCTCTCCTCCGGCGGCCAAGAACCAGTGCGCCAGCTGCGGCTTGGAGATCCAAGACCGCTACCTGCTGAAGGTGACACATTTTAACCTTTATCCATTTTTTTTTTTACCTCAATTTTGATATTATGCATTCTTCTTTTTCTACATTTAAAGCAATCGAAGAGTCTTTGCAGGAACTTGACACGTAAAACAGTTAGTCTGAAATGTGTTGAGGGGAGGTATATCTCTGCAAACTGTTCGCTAATTAGCGCATGCGTGCTGTGTTTAATTGTGGCAGGTGAACAACCTGAACTGGCATCTGGGCTGCTTGGAGTGTTCAGTCTGCAGAGCGTCGCTGCGCCAACACAGCAGCTGCTACGTCAAAAACAAAGAAATATTCTGCAAACTGGATTATTTCAGGTAGGAACAAAAAAAAAACAAACAACAAGCGGCTTTTGAAATGGATCTTAAACAATAACGTTTTTCTTTTGTATCAGCTACATTTGCATTTGTTATTACAGAGTTATGTAAATGAATAATGGATAGATGCACGCATTAATACCCCTGCAGATTTAGATTTAAAATTGTTTTTATTCATTATTATTTCAACCAGAAAATAACACAAAAGATAACGAAATAATGTAAAAGAACAACTATTTAAAATCATTTTTAAATTTAAAAAATAGGAAACATTTTTAAATCCCTTTGACTTCTCATTCTTTGAGGGAATTACCATCATTAAACCCTTCCTAAAACTGATTATTTCCTTATTGTAAGTTATTTCTAAGTCTTTGGGGTTGGAAGGCCTCCTTGCCATCACCCTAATTTTTAGCTTCTTGTTTTCTATTAGATTCAAAATAATATCGCTAAGATATTGGTAAAATAAAAGATACTTCAAATATAAACCTTCCTGTCTTAACTGGGATTTATTTTTAAAATTATACCTTTTGATCCAATTATTGTAAAAAATGTTAAATGACTAACATATTTAATTTACTGAAGTTAAAGAGACCTTTGGTCTGACTATTTTAGATAGAATAAATATGTCTTAAAATCATTGTTTCATCTTAAAACACACACAAAAAAATTGTTTTTGATATTTTTGGAACCCAGTTAATTTTTTGAAAACAACATTCCAAAATTTGTTATAAAATATGTTTTTCTAAAGTTTTATTGGCTTCAAAAAATAAATAAAAATAAAAAACAAATGAATGCAACTTTTTTTTTAATTCCACAAAATGGCCCTAAATTATGAACTTAGATTTAATATTTACGTTTGTCTCTGGAGTTTTGGTCTCCTTGAAAACTGAAAGTAAATCATTTATTTCGTTCTAATTTAATGACTTAATAATATTTCAGTGATTTGTTACTGAGCATAACTTGGTTCATTTTTCAGATTGTTTTCACAGGTAATTAATTTTGGTGGTTCAAACCCAAATTAATTGACTTATTAGAGTTTGACCTGCAGAATAACGCAGCACATCCATCAAGCTGATGTTTAGGATCTGATCTCAACTCTCCCTTCACTGCAAAAACACAAAATCTTACCAAGTATTTTTGTCTAATTGTGGTGTAACATTACACTCAAAATAAGACAAAACTAATTCACAAGTAACATTTCAACATAATTATGACCTTATTTTAAGTCAATAATTCCTTTAATATTGACTTTTTAAAGGTATTATTTCCACTGCAGATTACTTTACTTGTAACATGAGAAAATGTCTTTTTATGAACAAAATAATCTGCCAGTGAAACTATTGTCCTTTGTTTTACTAATATTAAGGAGTTATTTACGCAAAACAAGCTCCTATATTTTGCTGAAAAGCTACTTATAAGTTAGTTTTGTTTATTTTTAAGTGTAATGAGGTATTTGCACTAGAACAAAAACAGTTGGTAAGATTTTGTGTTTTTGCAGTGTATCGCTTTTGTCTTAGTTTTAACTCCTTCATCTCTGCAATGTGAACAAAAGCATCTGCTGACATTCTGTATTTATTTTCTATATTTTTCATAATGCCACAACAGACAGACGTGAAGCTGAAAGTTTATTTTCTCTTTGTTATGTAAATGCTTGTTCCACATTTTTAAGGCCTAGCTTAGCTTCCACAGGTTTGTCTAAATGTTTTGTTTTGCCCTGCGTTTTGCCTTCCAGGCTCCAGTTAGAAGCAGCACTAAAGGGCAATTTGTCAGAAATTGTAAAGTAGAAAATCTCCAGGTTTTCAGATTTCTATTTTATTTTAGTTTTATTATCTGGTACTTTATTAATATACTGCTGTTTATATTGTTTATTTTTTAATATTTTTGCAATCAGTGGGGAATATATTGTCTTCTTGCTGCTCTAAAAAGTAAATTTCACATCTGTGGGATTAATTCAGGACTAGGTCGTCTCAATGTTTATGGCAGCTTCCTGCTTTTACTGCTGTTGAGTTTGATGGAGGTGAGCAGCACTTGCATTTTTTTCATGTTTATAATTTAGTTATTTTATTTACATTAGCAATAAAACAAGAAGAGCATTTTTATAGGTGGGATTTAAATTTACAACATGTGTTCCTGTAACATAGCTACACAGTAATTACACAATTCAAATTCAAAAATACTTTATTGATCCCAAAGGGAAAATTTAATTACACTGAGTAGTTCTGTCAATCAAAAATATTGTTATCAATAAATAGTTTTCCCTCCAGGATTTTACGATTGTTTTTGTGTTTCTTTGTAATCAAAATCACAGATTTTGTGGTGCTAATTTAGAAATGCCTGTAAGGAATTTTTTTATATTTGCGTTAATGTACGAAGTTAAATGTGACTTTTTATTCCTCACTGTAACTATAACTTGACATCAAGCAAGGCTGAGGCAGCAGTCAATTAAGCCCGTATTTTTGACCAATTTTGACAAAAAGTTGCAGTAAATTCATCAAAAAAGTGGTGATCTGTTGATTTTGTGTGAACTTTGTGGATTTGTGAAAAACTGGAGGGACATATTGATGTGATCTGGAGCAGTGTTTCCCAACCCTGGTCCTCGAGGTTCACTGCCCTGCATGTTTCAGATGTTTCTCTGCTTTAATACGCCTGATTCAGCTGATTGCAGTTCAGCAAACACTTGTCAATTGGAAATCACCTGTGCTACGGCAAGGTAACGCCTAAAACATGCAGGGCAGTGTGTCTTGAGGATCAGGTTGGGAAACACTGGTCTACAGGGCCACATAAAAACATACAGCGGGCCAGATTTGGCCCCCGAGCCTTGAGTTTGACACATGTAATGTAAACAATAAAATCAAATAAATTGAACAAACTTTTACTTTACTAGCATTGCTAATCAGCATAGATTTAAACCAACTGTATCTATTGAATTAAATGGGATTACTGACCCACCACGGCACATCCTGACCTTTTGACCTCCTCCCCTACAGTAGGTTCGGCACCAAGTGCGCCCAGTGCGGCCGGCAGGTGTTCGCCAGCGACTGGGTGAGGCGGGCGCGGGGCAGCGTCTACCACCTGGCCTGCTTCGCCTGCTTCTCCTGCAAGAGGCAGCTGTCGACCGGGGAGGAGTTCGGCCTGGTGGAGGGCCGGGTGCTCTGCCGCAGCCACTACGACATCATGCTGGAAAACCTCCGCAGGGCCGCAGAGAACGGTAACCCAGCCACCGAGCACCAACCGCAAACTACTCTGTTGGACAGCTACCGCCTGTCGGGAGGCGAAATGCAACAAGATTAAACCAGATGTTTACATGACATGTGCAAGCATCGTTATTTTGTTGTTTTTTTTGTTGGGAAAATGCTTTAACAATATTTTTTTAAGTTTGTGCAGCTTTTGCGATATTATCAGATGATAAATTAAACTTTTATAAGCCTTTAGGTGTTTAACATTTAACATGCTTAATTAAAATTAAATAAAAGTTTGATATGATCACTATTTGGCACTCTTATTTTTGAAACACTGCAAAAACATGAAGTATTTCCAACCCATTCTAGTTCATGATGTCTTAGTACGCTTGAAGTAAGACAACTTCTTAAATAAGTAGCTTTTCAGCAGCTATAGGAGCTGGTTTTGAATCAATAATTCCTTAATATTGAATTTAAATAAAGTGCTACTTATAAGTAAAATAATGAGACAGTGGAACAATAAATTTTTCAAATATTATAAATTAAAATGTCTTGATCCAATGGCACTTTTTATCAATATTTTGCAGTTATTTTTTTTTTACAAAAAGCTCGTATAGTTGCTGAAATGTTACTTGTAAGTTAGTTTTGTCTTATTTCCAAGTATAGTAACATAAAAATACTTTGTGTTTTTGCAGTGTATCCAAACATAAGAGTGCCAAAAAGTGATTATATTTCAATCTTTAAGTTTATTTTAATTAAGTATGTTAAATGTTAAACACCTAAAGGATAAAAATGTTTAATTTATTAACAAAAGCTGCACAAACTTAACAAAAAGTGATTTTTTTAATGATGCTTGCATGTTTAAACATCCATATTTACTCTTTGTGTCGAACTCGACCTCAGGTGTTTTTTTCTAAAGCATCATAATTTTTTTTTCTCTGAGCTCTAATGTGTGCTGTTATTTTAATACAATAATATTTTAGTTAATAACAACAAATTCCTCCTGAAGACACTTTACAATCAAACCCATTTTGACCAAATTTAAATGAATTTTAAATTAATCACCAAAAGGATTTGTTTCTGTTATCTGTGCCTCATTTCAGTGCGGATTAAGAGAGAGATAATAATACATAAATCGAACCCAGATCTAATTTTCCTGAATTTTCTCACTTTGTTTCAGATTCTTGAAAATATTTAATATTTGCTTTAAACTGTGAATGTTTGCTACAAATTACCTTAATTATGCCCCATGTTGTTTGGAGAATCGTTACTCTCTCAGTTTAAACATTTCCTTCTGCATTCACATGATCTCCACATAATCTGTTGACTGGATTATAATCTGTTCGTTTCAAAGGGACAGGTCTGACTCTGGAAGGAGCGCTGCCGTCGGATCAGGACTGCCAACCCAAACCAGCCAAGAGGGCGCGGACGTCCTTCACGGCCGAGCAGCTGCAGGTTCGTCGCCGCCCTCCAGCTGTTTCAATCTGAGTTTAACAGCAGGAGTTTGTGGTTTAATCCGCGCCGGATCGTCGTCCTGCAGGTCATGCAGACGCAGTTCGCTCAGGACAACAACCCCGACGCTCAGACGCTGCAGAAACTGGCAGAAATGACGGGACTGAGCAGGAGAGTGATACAGGCAGGTGTTGGCATTTCTTCTCTAAGCATCAACCAAACAAAAGATACTGTGAGGTAATAATAATAAAAACATTAAAAATTAAGGATTTAAGTAAGAAAAACAGTTATTTATTATTGTAAAGTCACATTTAGTGAGGATTTAATAAAGATGTGAAAAGGTCTGAATCCTTACTGAACCATCAGTGAGTCAGTCACAGGCAGAGGAGGGTAAAGTACCCAAAACCTTTACTCAAGTAAAAGTAGAAATACTTCATAATAAAAGTACTCAAGTAGTAGTAAAAAAGCATTTGGTAAAAAGTTTACTCAAGTACTGAGTAATTATCATTTAATATCTAAAAATCATCAGATGGAACAAAACATAAAGTTGAGTGGAAATAACAAAATCGGATGAAATAAAATTTTTCCAAATCAGTTTCTTTAACTGATAAAAAACTGCAGGTGTGTTTTTGTGTCTGATGAATGTTTGTTTAAAACATGTTTGATTTCATTCAGTGGGAAGAAAATCCAGAACTTTTACTCATGTAAGAGTAGAAATACTTCATAGTGAAATTACTCAAGTAAAAGTAAAGAGTACAGCTTAGTAAAAATAATCCTAAAAGTAAATTTTTTCCAAAGATTTACTCACTGAATGTGATTGAGTAGATATGACTAGTTACTAGTTACTCAGATGAGTGTTTTTAGGTATTTATTTTCTTTGTATTTTCACATTAGAGGGATATTTTTATGACTTTTTAATTTGTCATATTTTTTAAAGGTGACCTATTAAGCTTCCCTGAACACGTTTCATAGATCTATGGGCTACAATAAACATGTTCATTACATATTTAGCTCAAAATCCCTCTTAGATAATGAGATTTTAGTCTGCTCAGTTCTGCCTGTTCTGATTGAGATTGAGTTGTTTTAGAGCCTCTTGTCACTTTAAATCCAAATAAGCTGCTCCTGGCCACGCCCCCAACTCAACATTCACACTCTGAAAATGGCTGCAACAGATGCGCAATTTTACAAACGTACATCTTTGAAAAGCACAAGTAGAGCCTCCTGCACAACCAACAAGAATGCAGCAAGTTGTTTCTGAGTGGTAAGTCAGTAACAAAACGCTTGTTTTTTTTTTAGCAGCCATTGTACACTGCATCGTAAAACCAGCTGGTTAAACGTGCTGGAGCAAATCTTGGGTTGCTAGGTAACGGGTTGGGCTTTTCTGGGGTTGCTAGGTAACGGCACAGTGCCCCTGTGGAATGTGACTTAAGATTCAGCAGGTTTTTGAAATGTCTCATTTTCCAGACACTAAAAAACATTAACTCGTTGCCAAGAAACAGCTGGGTGGGATTTTTTTTTTTAAAGATTTTTTGAGGCTCTAGTGGCCTTTATTTGAAAGTAGCTTGACAGGAAATTAGGGATTGAGAGAGGGAGAAGACAT
>CAEGAE010075942.1:0-106651 GCA_903067095.1 Girardinus metallicus
TATATATATATATATATATATATATATGACTTTCCTTTTAAAAGTCAGCATTTAAAAGGGAAGTTGACTTTCTTAAAATGTACTGAGTCAATAATTAGTTCTAGTAATTAATGATACATAGTTATGTCTCAACTAAAAAAAACCTACTTGGTTAAAGTATATTCTCAAGGGTGTTCCCCATGGTTTTGTTCTTGGACTAATTCATTCCACAATTTTTATTATTAACATTGCATCTTAATAATGCAATTGTAAATCTCATAGTTGTACTGTTGACACAGTTCTTTCTTCTTGTGCAAATTCTTTTTTTTTTCTTTTTAACTGGCCTTCCTGTTCTTCTTATTTACTTTGAAGTGACCTGCTATCATGTGCCACAAAAAACATAAATAATAACTATGAATAAATGATTTATTTAGTTAGATTTTTTTGCAAACGTTGATTGCCTAAATAAAAATTTGGTATTTCAAATTTCCCTTAAGTCTGTAGGTCATCGTTAAATCTGTAGCACGCTTTTGATTTAGTGTGAACGTGGACTGGGGGCATCATTGATCATAGGTACACGCTGAACCCAAAGGGCACACAGATAGTTTTTTTTTTATAGATATATATTTTTGAAGTGTCTGAAAATATACTAAATGTCTTTACAAAAACAACCATTAGATCTTGTCCATAATTGGAGTTTCTTCTAACGATCTCCAACAGTGTTGACAACTGCCGATAAGAAGGATACTGTGTTCTCATACAAATGGTGCCATCTGCAGCTTGATCCCTTCACACTTTATTATTCCCGTGTATCATCTGACTAAAGCGACTGTACGAGCTAAATTAAACCTCATCTCACCTTTCTCCCACCCTCAGCGAGATAGGGAGAGGTCATGTTTGGAGCATGACATCACCTCCCTCCCAACTCCCAATATTACTATCTGCTTGCTGTTACACAATATTTCTTTAAGAGCAGAGGCAGCCGTTCTCCCTCTCTCTCTCTCTCTTGCGCGCTCTCTTTCTCTGTGTCTGTCTCTCTTCACCATTCAGCTACAAAAAAAAGGGTACATTTAGTCGCTGCCAAGGATGAGGTCACCGAAGTGTCCGTGCCAACTTTACCAGCCAGCCAGGCCGCCAGTCAAACACACACACACGTAGCAGGACGGGACATGAGTATTTCAGCTCTGTTTACTACATACAAACACCATGACGCTGGGGCTGCTGATTACATCATGGGTCTTCTTGGCCTAGATGACACACCACTTTGATATTTCTGTCTAGAGGGATCAGTGAATGAAGACATAAAACTTTACATGAAACACTGATCCACTTGTCAAATGTTTATTTTTCCACTTCAGCTGAGTGCACTGTTACTGTACAACAGAGGCATGTTAATGCACCTCCTGTGGTTTTAAAGAGGCAGTGTCCCGTTTCACACCTGGGAATGAATAGCGCCTGATAACACTTGTTTGTAGCTCAACTGCTGTGCTGAGGATCCGGAAAAGACAACTGACTTTATTACGGGTGTGCTGATATGAACGAGAAGCAGTTAAGAGTTTAAGATCATACGAGCTGGCCTGGTTGAAACATTACTAAGCCTTGAAAAAATGTTGATACTGCTTTAACTTTTCCACATTTTTTCATGTTACTACCACAAGCTTCAACATACATCATTACGGATTAATGCGATAAGGCAATATTAAGTAGTGGATCATGGTAAAGTTAAAGGAACCAAAGGATCTTTAGAAGTCACCTAATTAGTAGAGAGACATAATTAGTAAATAGATTCCAGCTGCATGTACTTAATGTAGCTTTCCCAAAACAAAGAGGGAAAGCATGGAGAAATATATAAATGAGTCACCAGCTTCCAGGATAATTCGCCACTCTTTGTCGCCACTTGCAGAATGGTTTTACTTTACGGCCAAAAGAATGGATCTTCATGCATTGACTACAGAGGCCTCAATAAATTCACCATAAAGGACTTGTAGCCTTTGCTTCTTCTCATCTTTGCCTTCAAGCCGCTGCATGAGTATTGTCCAGTATTTTGACATCTGAATCATCGCGGATGTTCACAGTCAAGGCTATGGGTTCCAATACATTGTAGATTCAGAGAGATTTTGTTTTGAATACAGCTCTTGGGTCTCCAGATAATTCATATTTTTTCCCACTTTCAACAGATATTTTAAGGATTCTCAACCTTCTGGGTATTCTAGATTGTGTAGACATTAAAAGCCAGATGTGACTGTGAAAGGTGAGAGTCCTTGACTTTTTCCTAAACTTTCCACCAGTGGTGGGGCAAGCTGCAGTGACAACACTTCACGACAACTGTCACATCAGGTGACTATGGAATAATGGGAGCTGCCGGATGACTATTGAGCTACAAAAATATATCCAGCAGCTTCTCAATGTTAAGTAACAGACAACTGATACCTAGAAACATGGTTGCTCAATGTCTTTTTGTTACCTTACTCAAATGTTTGGTTTATAAGTGACCTATAGCTAACGTTTGACTTTGACCATGTTTGCAGAAAGCTAATGTTTATGTGTTGCTAATGCTAGGTAAATTTTGGTAGTTCTCATCTATACAGACTAAGTTGAGATAACTGGCTTCACCGTATGAAGCTCACTATCAACCTAGTTTTTTGAGAATCCACTATCAAAGCTCAGTGAAACTTTTGACATCTTATTCCAAACAAAATTTGGGAATTATAAAAAAAAATCACAAATTTTGAGGAATGAGAGTTGGATGAGCTCAGTGTACCAGCTTTCTGTGAAATTTATATTTGCTTTGGGATAGTGACTCATGTCAAATGGCAGTTTGTATCTTATGAAAGCAGCCAGATGTAGCCGTCTTCATGAACTGTAGGGACATGTTTATAGCAGTGATCAAACTCGATTTGTTTTCTGTCTTCTAAAAACCGAGTGTAATTTCAAGATCTGAGTTTCACTCTTGGAGGAATGCGCCATAAACTGTGACTTGTGGTACGTTGAGATTTACAGCACTGCCCACAAATGTGCGTCAAAATGGTCTGTGGTCAGTCACGGAAAACAAAACTTCATATCATATTGCGTCTTGTTACATAATTTTTATGTATTTATACTTAAATGTCTGTTTGTTGAGAGCAAAGTGAAACCAAAGTCAAATTCCTTGTTTGTGCGCACAAACATAGCTAATAATGCTAATTCTGATTCAATGTATCATATTGGATCATGTTATATTGTATTGCATTGCCAGATTCGTATCACATTGCATAATGTAATTTTTGTATTGTATCATTAAAGCAAGTGAGAATGTATGCTGTAAAATACTGAATGTTAAGTTTGCAATCTAATTCTAATAGAGCGCATAAAGATGTATTAGCTGATATCTTTTTTTTTATAAATACTGATGATTTTGTAGTCGTCAGAAACATTTAGTGGTACCTGAGGAGAACAACAGGAGGGGTTTTGAACAGGAGCTGGTATGCCCATTGCACAAGACATCTGCTTTTCTATCTGATGAAGAAAAAATGTTGACACAAATATTTTTGTAGCTCTAAGAAAACAACACAATATCACCTCATTATTAAAAAACAGAAATGCCTCCCGTCTTTGTCACATCCGTTTAATATCCGACACTTTCGACAAATACATCCAAACGTCAAAAATTTCAAAGACGACAGCAAATATTTAGAATTCTGCTAGTATGACCTACTGATACAAGTAGTCACCACATCACTTATAAATAACCAATCACGAATAGGCAAAACTGTGTGAATGTGAGTATGACAACAAAGCCTCCGATACTTACAGTCATGTGCTGAGCAGATGCCCCTTGCATGGCGGGGTCTGGCAGGGTGCCAGGTAATGAGGCTGGCAGAGGTTGTCTGTGTCTGTTCCGCATTTGAAGGAGGCAGGACAGCGCCCCGGGAGCCGGCCTGTGGTCGATCACACAGAAAGAAAAACAGGTCAGTCCAGGAAGCTCTGCTCGGCTAACGTTTCATCGACCCTGGTTCAGAAAGAGCCACAAGTTGAAACATTTATGGTCGTGTCCACATGGCAGCTACCTGTTTAGTCAAACTTATACAAATGTTCATGACAGGATAAGGCCTTTATGACAGCGTTGGTTATTCGATAGGATAAAAGATGATTATCGGAAGTCCTGTCTTTAAAAGCCAGACGTTGATAAGCAATAACAGCAAAGTTATGAGATCTTGATCTTGGAAAGTTCATCTTTATTTCTAAGCACTTAAAAAACCATTCCTTGTGCTACCATATTTGCAAAGATTAAAAAAAACACAAATAGGAAATGTATACTGAGCAAGCAGTGTAATAAAGAAAACACAAACCTTTTTGAAACCTCTCTTATTTCAAATAAATCTATAGTATGTTCATAAATTGTTTTAAAAGGTTACTTTCGAAACATATCCCTTTTTCTGTGTTTGATCAGTTGTTGCCCCTAATTTTTCAAGTCTGAATTTTAACTTTAGGAAGCTTTCTGTTCTTTTTTTTCCTTTTTTTTACTTGAAACTTAGGAATTTCACCTGCTGAATAGAGAATAAACACCCCAACACTATGACAGACATTAAAGGAAGGAATATGTTGATTCAATGTTGGTGTAAAAAAATCTGTTCAGTTAAGTTTAATTTTACATTTATTCTTCCTTTAAAATATTTTTTGTAGAGCAAAGATTTTATTTGTGTGAATATCTTTGGGGTGTATATCTTTTATATTTCCTACCTTCTATTTTTACAGGGTCCAGTGGTGAGTCAATGCAATGTAATTAAATTCTGATATGCGCCAACTGGCCTATTTTTTTGCAAGACAAAATATTCTGTTCTATTCTATTCTATTCTATTCTTTTTAGGGAAAAACATAAACAAAAGTTTGTTTTACACAATTTTTACTACTTTTTTTATTCTTTCATTCCCAGAAAACCTTTTGAAAAAATAGAAATAATACAAGGCAGATATAGACTATGCCATACTATTAAAGACAAATGAATAACATGAAAATAACTTTCAAGCAGCAAAGAGATAAATGTCTTTCAACATACTGCGATGTGACACTGTGAAGCAACAAACTGAATAATAAGAATTTGAAATGGGATAGCAAGGAGAAACATGCTATAGAAAACATAGTATATTGAAAGAAGTGACAGATTGAAAGAGAGCATGGAGGCTTGGGGATCACAGCAGGGATGCAGAACGTTGGGTGTCATGTGCCGCTGACCTAACCGTTCTGGCTGAAGGCCAGTTGGATAGCGTGGGTCTTCATGGCTGCTCTGATGTCATCGGCTAGTATGTCATCATTGAATCTGGAAATTTACATCTCCTTTAACATACAGCCAAGTGCAGACGAACCAAAACAGCCAATGTTTGGCCTATCATCAGACACTCAAAAACCTGGTTGCCGTAGTAACAAGTCATAAACATCACCATAAATAGTCAGAATTATAGTACAGACAACATTCGGTAACACTTAATTGGTTTTACTGACTAACGCAACGTCTGGATTGAGTGGCACTGATTTACTGCATCGTGACTGACTGTCAGTTCTCTCTCCATACTGTCCTGTCACGGCCTGCCTGAGCCATGACAGATGTTTGCAGCTTATTTTACTGACTCAGCTAATCATCAGCAGAGATGTAGCAGATGTTTTGTTTATGTTCCTCGTGTGATCCAGTCAGATATATAGGTCAGGAGATAGGAAGACCTAAATGTCAAACGGACATTTGGGATGAAAGACAAACAATGCCCTGTGTCACCCTGCAAGTATGATGTCAGTTCGCTTCTCTCTTTCTCTTTTCCCAATTTAGGAACGAAATATATATATTTTTTAAAAAAACAGCATGTTTCAAAAGAAATAAAATGGAATTATAATAACAAGTACATAATTTTAGGTTTTTAAAAATAATTATAGAATGTAAAGACCAAAATGTCTGTATTTTTTCAAAACGCTTGGGATCCTAACTGCCTAGCCTAAATAGTATCTTTTAGAATGTGAGGCACATTTTTAAGTTTAGAGACAACTGCTTTATTTTCTAGACATAGTACCACAGATTTTTTCAGGACCTACAAGATTATTGAGATTACAAGGTAAGACTGCTGATCTGCGTGCATGCTTAAAGCACTTTTCATTTAGCCTCTGCGTTTTTGTGATGGAAAAATATATCTCACAAATCCAAATGATGAAATCTTCTGTACTAGTGGGGACAGGTTTGCTTTAAAAGTCTATTCATTTGCTGATCTTTTGCTTTGTGTCAGCTTTTTGGGCAGCAATAAGCCTAAAACAGCAAAGAGACAGCAAAATATACCTTCATACACAGAAGGTCCCTGGTATTTGTAGCCGTTAGGGATCACAACCCCCTCTGATTAGCTAAAATCCGCAAATAGTTGACACTATTTGCTTTAAAATGCTTGTAAGAGCCTATTTTGATAGTTCAAACATCAAAAACACCTTTGATATTTATTAAGATGCACAGCCGAAACTGTCTTAGCACTACTGCACAAGCTCACAACAGCCGTCCTTATCTCCGCTCTTTGGGTAACAGCCAATCACCGGCATGAAAATTAAACCCTCCTCCTGGATTGACTGCTTTACAAACAGCAGCCAAGCGCATGTCAAGTAGCACTGCGCCAAGGTATTTCAGCTTCCCAAGCTGCTTCTTTTTTTTTTTCAGAAAAATCTGCATAAAGGTGATTTTTAATTTGAAATTATATTCCACTGAAAAAAGTGGAAAAGGTGCATCTGTGAATACTGAACCACAAATAAGCGGGGGTCCACTGTGTACTCGAATCAAATCATGCCATATTGTGTTGTATGGCGCTGTGTCATATGATATTTTACGGTCTGACTTTATATCTCATGATTGTTTCATTTTTTATCACATGATATTTTTAGAGCATTGCAATATAGTATATAATATAGTGGAGTATTGTACGGTTTTGTATTGCAACTTTTTATCTTGGTAACTTTACTGTGTGGAATTATTGTGCGTCATATGGCACTGAATTGTCTCATATTAAGCAGTATACATCATATTTAGAAATTTGTTACAGAATTACAGACTGATTGATTGATAACATATTGCAAATTCACCAACTGAAGTAAAATAAAAAAAATACTGTTAAATAATGCGGAAAAACTACTTCATTTCCAAATAGCGTACTCCACAGATTTATGCTGTCCCCACAGTGTTTCAAGGAAAAGTTCAATAACTGCACTCAAATTTGTGGTTGTAATCTGATCTAATATTTCAAAAAATTTAACTTTAAAGTTTAACTAATTTATCATGACTTGGCTAACACTGGACATGTGGACATGATCTTCTTCGGATAGAACGGATATCTTTTGTCTCTCCGTTTCATTGTTCTTATAAATCTACCTTTGCGTCTATAATATAGTGCATACCTATGTTCTCAGAAATCCCAAAGATTGAGTTTCTCCTGAGTTAACAAATCTAGAGCCAAACTGTCTGGCAGAGTGGGAGCAGCTGTTGGGAGCTGGTCGGATGAAAGACAGGAACCTCCTCTAATCTGTCAGTTGAACTGGGTGATAACCAGGGAGCCAAGGAAGCTGCCCAGGCGCTGAGAGACTCCAGTTTGATTCTGAGTTTTTACAGACACAATAGAGGCGGTTAGTCGGGCACTGGGGCTGGTAGAGTAAACAGGACTGAGTGGGCGTTATGCAGCGGTTCTCCATCTGCACTTTGTTCCCTCAGAATGAACGTTTGATCTTTTTCTTCCTTGCTCTCACGTCATTAATGAGGTAATGAATTATGCAGAGGAAAATGCCAGTTGCTGCCCGTCAGAATGAGTTATGATATGTCAAAAACAGAAACGCAAGAAAAAAAAAAAGTATGTTGTGCACTGTGCTATGCAGACAATAAAGTACAATGCCTTGCAAAGTATGCATACATCATAAGTTTTTCAAATTTTGTCACACTAATTTCACTGGGTTTTTGTATTTGTCTGTCTTTCTGTTCACTTTGACTCATTTGCTTTCCATAACATGACACTGCCACAACCATTTTTTTATTAAAGGGGTTAGAGTATTGGGGTACAAAGTTAGTTTTCCACTATACATTTTTTGCATGTAAGCCAGACAGTTTAGTTCTGGTCTCACCTGAGCACCTTCATTCACATGTTAGCTGTAGATCCTGCATGGTTAGAGCTAAACTTTAAATAGGACTTATCAAGAATTCCTTTCAATGGTCTTCTTAATATTATTTTTTAATAAAGACAAGATTTTAATAGTTGTAGCTCATATTGAGTTCAATTAACACTGGGGGATTCTATTTACTAATTAGATGAGATTTGAAATAAAATGGCTGGACTTTATTTTATTTAGGGGGATTGGAGTAAGCGGGTACTGAATGCTATTCAGATTTTTCTTTGTAAATATTTTATGAAACCATGTTTTCTTTTACTTTACAGTTATGCCTTACATCCATTGCCGGAATTAGAAGAATAAGGGGCTCTGGGCTGGGGCCACTTTTAGAGCCCTTTCCTAAAAAAAAAAATAAAAAATAAAAATACTTTTACTTATGCAAATTGAAGAATATTGTTAGGTAGGTCAACCCAGTGGCAGATACAAATTGGTGGATGGTTGGATTAAAACATCTGGCCCCATGTTGGTTCCAAAAAAATGTATAAAAATCTAAACACTACATGAAAAATAAACCCATGTGTTTAATGTGAAGTGGAAAGTTTGAAAAACATACACAACACCAAAAAGTAAATTTTTTTGGGGTCGGGGTACCCAAAACTCAGCACCCTGGGCTACTGCCCTGTAAGCCCTTGCTACAGTCTGACTCAGCATTTCATTGTGCTGATTTACTACATTTAGCCCCAAATAGCATAAATTCAAGTTTGTGTTTGCAAGGTGACATAATGTGAAAACGTTCAATGATCATGAAAACCTTTGCGAGACGGTGCAAATAAATATGATACGCATATGTCATTTGGAATACAAGTGTCTGTGTGTCTATATATAAAGCAAAGTAAAGCTATACTCACCCTGAATGTGTTAAGGTGGAGGGAGCCTGGGTGATCACTGATCCAGAATGCGAGGCGCCAGAGGAGCAGGACAGTGCTTGCTGGGCAGCCAGGCTGCAGCTCGGTGCCATCATTGGGCCATGGCCCTGGGGATGATGCAGCGGGGCCTGGGGATGATTGAGCGGCGGCTGGGGAGGGTGCTGAAGCTGAAGCTGGGGCTTTAGATGTTGCTGATTCATACAAGACGGCCCATTATGAGACAGTGTCTGCAGAGGACGGAGCAGAAGCAACAAACTGGCTTGGATCTTTTCAAAACTCAGAGCCAGCGTCAAGGTGTGCGCCTTTGCGTTAGAGGGCTGGCTGTTTAATTTAGAGGGTAAAATGTGATCGCCTGGTTTGTCTTTCCTGCAGCAGGTCGGATATCTGCAGTCGACTAATTGGGTCTGACTCCCTTTATCACCCCTCGCATACAAACAACCGGCGCTCAAGACACACACCGTTACAGACTCCACAAGCAAACTTGCACAGGTCTGCACTGTGTCTCGCATGTTGATGGGACTTTTGTTATCAAAGAGTAAGAAGAAGCTAATCGTTTGTTTATGTACCTGTTTGTTATTCTCCTCTTCCTGGGCTTGGAGAAACTCCTCCTCGATCTCCTTGAACAGACCAACCTCTTCACAGTTCTGCAGAAATCGCGTTGGGGTCGGAGTCTGGTCTGAAAACATCACATGCAATCAGATGTTAAAAAAACAAAAAAACAAAAAAAAAAACCGAGAGATTTAAATTTTTTAACATAAATTAATCCTTCGCTGCCCAGCTTCTCGCGGCAGCCTCCGTCGTTCGAGACGATACATGTTCTAAAACCAACTGTCATCTAGGCTGTAATGCAAGCAGGAGAGAGACAAGCCGAGCTCCCAGCCTGACTCCCTGATAACATCAGTCTGTCTCTCTGAGCCGTCTAAACATGCAGGGGTCAGGGGTCAGCCGGGCTCATTGTTTTGACACCAGATTTCCTGCAGGAGGCGAGACAGACTGCAGGACACAGGACCCGGGGAGACGGTCCCAGGGGGGTTGGGGGGATCTGTGGAGGTTAGATCCCACTCTAACGTTTACATCCAGAGAGACAGCTGATCCTATGTTAACGCATCTCACCGTGTGACGGCTTTTTGACTACATAGCCTGGATATTATTGGCTCACTGGGTCATTCAACTAGTTATCACAAAGTTGCTCAACATGTTGGCATTTTTTTAGGGCTCTGGCACCGACACAACTATGAGTTTGTTGCGTTAAATGCACGACATAAAAAAGATCAGCTGCGCTGAACACGCACGTTTTTATCATTTTATTATTATTTTATAACGACAACAATGACCCTGTTTAGACTATCGCAAGACAATAAAAACCACCGGGTGACTCCATGAGGAAATAGGAGACAGAAATGGAGAATAAAGAGGTCATGATCCAATAAAAATGGTTCGAAAGCGATTTAGATTTTACAGGTTTTAACGTAAATGTGTTACATAGGTGCCTCTTTAAATGACTATGGTGAATAGTGTCAACAGTGGCTAAAAACATTTAACGTAAAATACTACTTTTTAATACAACTATCCTAAATATCATTAGTCGTGTTTAAAATGACTCAACAAGATGCTAAGCGTTCACTGAGGCAGTCTAAATTTTTCACTGGATGAAGGAAAATGTTAATACCTCAAGGTGGATGTAGCATTTTGCTTGCTGCTGGGCTTACTTCAACCATTATATCTGCTAATTGGTTCATCGTGTTCGTTCATTAGAATGTTGTGTGCACAAACGCATGAGGATCAAAGAAAACAGTAGTTTCACATTCGCCTTCAGTGTAAAACAGAATGTTCTGTAACTGCGAGGCCTGTTGTTCCACAAAATTACATGTTATTATTGTGCTATTATTTATTTATCTATTTATGTTTTCAGAATCGAAAATTAATGCAAACAATTTCAATAAGTTAAAAGAAAAATTGGGTGAACACGTTTAAATCTATTGTGGTGAATGCTGCCTATAATGCACACAAGGTTCTAAATTCTGCATACAGGATCAAGGGCCATATACATGTATATATGAATTTACCTTAGAAATTAAATCATAAAGGGCCAGACAGACCACACACATAGTCTGGCCAATAACAATGTCCTGGTGTAATTATGGTTTTAAATTAAACCATTCTTTTTGAGAGAATAGAGCTCATTTAAAGTAATAGTTTAAGAATAGTCTGGAAATTTTCCATCGAGCTGAGATCAGGGATTTGGGTTTGCATTTCCAAATCATTAATGTGTGTTTGTGATCAGTGGCCTGTTCGAATGCCCAACTGACCAAAACTAGCATTCCCAATCAAAGGAAATTGGTCCAAAAGCTCCTGAACAGCCAAAGAAAAACAACAAATGAATGTTATCTATCAGGGGGCATTATCTTGAATTTTAAAATGTTTGGACTGATTACACAAAAATCTAACCTGTGCACTAAATGGTTTTTACTTTAAATATAAAATAGGGACTGAAAAAAAAAAAAAAAAAAAAAAACAGACATCAAACATCCTCCTGTTTTTGTTTCTGAATCAAGCCATGTTGTGCCTAACCCGGCGTGTTTTCCTGTGCATGCTGCAACATGAGCCCCTCTGTTTCGCAGCGCAGACTACCTGAGGGAAGGAAACCTGCACCGGGGTTATCAGATCATATATTGTGTAACATGTCGTCATCTTTTTTTTTTTTTTTCTCATCCCGCTCTCAGTTTATGAAAGCAGGCCATATCATAAATGTGCAACTGGTAAAAACAGACATAAAAGCTGAGTTTGTAACAGCTTTTGATGACAAGTGTTTCTCCTCCCAATGCTGAACTGGGAGGAGAGAATAGAAAGACACGTACAAGATGCGGTCACCTCAGGGAGGTGGACGATCTGACCTCACCTGAAAAACTTATGTCCGTCTTTATTGGGGGGAACTTCAGGGTCATCTCATGCTTGTGTCTGTGAATGAGCAGGTGCTCCTCTAGCTGGAAGCGCTGCAGTCCACCGGAAAGAGGAAGCAAAAGAGTCGAGGCATAAATTGCTGAAGCACAACAGCTTATCTCTCTTATCGCAAACGGTCACAATACTCTTAATCTTATCAGTATTTAAGAAAATCTGACTCCTTTGATGAGAAAAGGATGATGTCACATCTCTGGATGCTATTTTTAGAAGCTGTTTTTATTATTAGGTTACGTAGATGCGTGATCAATTTCCATAAGAACATAAAGACATTAATCATCAAACTCGTCTTTTACTAGAACGCAAGTCATGCTGTGTCCTACTGACCTGAGAGCAGCCAGGGGCGCCGCACACATAAGGCCTGTCCTGTTTGTCATTCATGTCATCCACAAGCCTACACAGACAGAAGAATCAAGAACAATGTGTCAATGTGGAGCCTTGCCACCTAGAAGGGGAGCATTCCTCGTGCCTCACAGGTCAGATAGTTACAGTGCAGGAAGAATCATCTGAAGAGAAAAATAGCACATGGGAGGTAAAACATTATTTACACGAGTGCGGAAAGTATGCGATACGTATTTCTGCAGATGATGGATCAGTTTTTTTTTCCCCCTTTTTTTATGAAAAAAAAAACAAAACAAAAAAACTGACACATAAAGGTGGCAGAGTCATGCTATGGGAATACGTCAATCTACCAGATCAGGAATTTGTGAGAACATTTTTAAAGTGTTACATAATTTTCAAGTAAAAGAAAAAAATAATATGAGGAGCAAAGCTGCGTATTACCCTGAAAACACCCAGTGAAGCATGGTGGCAGCATCACACTGTGGGGAAACTTGATACTATTATTCTATGGTAAAAAAAAGATTACACAAAGTAGTGTGTTATTGTAAAGTTTCTTTTCTTTTACTCCGATGCCGCAAAATAGAACTTTTGCAACCAATTAAACATTTTGGTCTTTATGGAAAACACTGTGTGGAGGAAAACTACCACTCTAGATCACCCTGAAAACACAACCCCTATTATGAACTATGGCGGTGGCAGCATCATACTGTGGGTACGCTGCCACGGCGAAGCAGTTCAGAGTTGTTGGAAACGCAAATGAGGCTCCAATTGTGAGCAAAAGGAGGTCGTATATATCCACCCCAAATGTTTTAGAGTGTGAAAAAAATGTGAAAATAAAAGACTGAAATTTGGATTTCTACCGGAGGAAAAACCTTCAAAGCACTCGAAGGGATTTACACCGGGCTATAAGCACCGCGCGCCGGATATTGAAGAAAGCTCTAAGACTTTACATGGTTACTGTGCAGTGATGTTGCTGAGTGTAGTGCCTGCAATTATGCTTTCACCGGGTGCCCAGCTCACAATAAGAGCGCTGAAAGCACGAAGGCACACCGGGGCTTGCATCAAGCCCTCACAGGATGAAAGCATCAACACAAACGCGGGGCAGAGAAGATCACTTCTATCGGAGGGCGCTATAAGTTTTTGCTTGTCTTTTTCTTTCCGTCTGACAGCAGAGGAAGAAAAGTTGAAGTCTCCGGCATCAGGTGTAACCAGACGAGTTGAGTGTTGATATTAAGGGGAAAGAGTGAGAGCTCTTGAAAACACAAAAGCAGCAGAATATGCCTCCATAAGTAGTGGAAAGAGTGAGGAAGGGGTGGATGGGGGTGGGGGAAAGTGGTGGCTGGAAGAGCAACGCAAGGGTGATGGAGAGGGGAATGGAAAGGGCAAGGGGCAGTGACTACGGGTGGAAAAAGAGGCAGATAGAAGAAGGAAGGGTTAGGGAAGGCCACACTTCAGGGCCTACACTCCTGACAGGTTTGAACCTGCCTCAGCCCCCATTTTCCAACCTAAGGCAAGCAGAGGTGACTTCATAGGTGTGTGTATGCGTGTGCGGGCGTGGATGTGTGTGTGTGTGGGCGTGTGTGTGGATGTGTGTGAGTACACACGAGTTACAAAATACAGCAAGCAAGTAGTTCACAAGGTCCCGATAACAGATAGAAAATGAGGCAGTTTGCATGATCAGCTGAAGGAAAAAAGATTGCATAGCTGCACACCTTCACGGACATGAAGCATAAAAATTCTCTACTTTAAGTTCACATCATTTCACTTGTTTCAGTCTTTTATCGCAGCGTCCCATCAAGCAGTACTTGCACGAGATTATAGCAGACTCAGCACATTTTCAGCAAAATCCTTCTGTCAGAGCGATTACATCACTGCAGAATGATGTCATACACGCATAAATCCTACATACAACAACGGCCAATATGTTGCGACTTTAAGAGGGATTAATTTGAGTTCTGAATATACTGGCAGTCATTTCTCCAAACATTTAAGACAGATAAATCAAACATTTTAGTCCACCGTTTAATAATAATAAATGGAACAAAACACATAAATGTTTGTCATTTTGAGGATTTAAAAACTTAAAATACACTGTTCAGATGCGTCCAGGGTGAACCCACTTACTGTCTTGTAAAGTTTCCATATTTGAGAGAAGATGAAATTGAGCCCAGCCTGAGGTTCGCAGTTCATTCAGATCAAATTCAAACAGTTGGTTCCGGCCGGTAAAACCAGTGTCAGAACAGGACCGTGACCCGGTTCTGTCCCACAACTCACTAAAAACAACCTGTTCAGAAAAACAAGCCCGGCCGGCCGGCCGGCCGGCACAGCTGTATGAAGAGTGCTGTCACACCCCCCTAAATAGACACGGAGCGCTCAACCCCGTCCCGCTCGCTGATGAGACTTCACCGGGACACATAACCTTACAAAAAGTCCCGCCGCCGATAACTTCTCCAGCTGGTTTTAATAAATGAACGGACAAACTTAGATGAAGCCGTCCGAAGCCGTGAAGAGCACACGAGAGAGACCGAGACCGGCGCCTGCTGCCGCTTGTTGCGCGGTTTCCAAAAGTTTTTGTGAATGAAAAGTAGACGCAGGCTTACCTACAAGTGGAGAGAGGGACGAGCGGCGCTCCAGAGAGGAACCACGTTGGACTGGAGCGCGATGACAATACGTTCTATTTACAGAAGCATTACATCACCCTCCCGGTGACGTCACGTGGGATTCCTGAACTTCTAAATCATTGCGGTCCCGTACGGAGCGAAGCATTGAGGAGGAGAAAGGGGGCGGGGACAGGACGCGGGCCGGTAGGGGGACGGAACGGAACAGGAACGTGCTGGCGTAGATGGCTCCACCGACAAACAGAAACGGGACAGACCGGGAGGGCGCTTTTTTCTTTCAAAACCATTATTTATTATTATTATTATTATTATTATTATTATTATTATTATTATTATTATTATTATTATTATTATTATTATTATTATTACAATGTAATCTTTTTTTTATGACAAACATAAATAATGCATGATTGAATATGAATAAATAGCGGTAATGAATTATTGAATGAAGAAAAGAATGACCAGTCCCTCATCTTTTCCTGACTTAAATCCCTATTGACAGCAAAGTTATTGGCTTGGTCATATGTTGTACGTTTATTTAACACAAACAGTCACTTTAATAAACTTGTTATGTAGTAAATAAATGTGGGGTGGCATCAGCCACCTTCTATGACGTACTATGCTGAAGCAGCAGCTTATCTACAGGTGAGAGGACGTGATTAGATAGTATGCTATTTATAATGACTGTACAGTATTTACTTCCTTATACTGTTTCTTACTTTTACTTTGTGTAAATTTGCAATGTGTAAATATGCAATGCTATATTCCCCCACTTACTTTAACTTACTGCTGTGATTTCTTCACTTGGGACAATAAATAATAATTCTATTCTATTCTATTCTATTCTATTCTATTCTATTCTATTCTATTCTAGTCTAGTCTATTCTTTTCTATTCTATTCTATTCTAGTCTATTCTTGTTATCTGAATGTCACAAAAGGTGGCCCTCTAGGCTCTGTATTATGCATTATACTTTTGCCAATTTATATAAAAATTAGGGCAAGAACGATCATGGTGCATCTAATATCATACAAAGACAATGTCCTGATGTTTGATCATCTGCAGGTTGAATTTGACACTATTTACTCCTGAAGATGCTGAAAAAACTAACGCTATGCCATTTCCAAGTACAAATTGCAAATTCACTGTATGTTTAGTTATGGATGCATTGATATTTTAATTAATGAAAAAAAAGTATTTAAAATTACACATTGAACACAATTAGAACTAATGCAAATTACAGGGTTCATTCATAGAAATAAATCATATTTTTCATTTAAAATAAAGAAAGGACTTATTGAGGTGGCATTTCTACCCCACGCTGACCATGTTAACGTTATGTGAATGGTCCTGTTTAGCTCTTTGCAGATGTTAGATGTTGTTTATCGTGAAGTACTGAGATATATCACAGTATGTAAACCTCTAACCGACCATTGGATGTTGCATTTCTTGTTTAGATGGCCTTGATTCTCTATAAACAATCCTCTGAAAAAGCAAAAAACAAAAAAAACATTTACTATCACTGACACTATCACATGTATTTACCATCACTGCATCTAACTTCACTATATATGTCAGACTCTGCTTACAGGCTGACATGTTGTATTAGTGTTTCTCCAGTTTGTACAGAAGAACTGCCTTCTCTTGCAATTTTAAGGACAGTGGATGGTTGTTCCTGTTTTTGATGTTATTATTTGCGTCTCCTTCTTTAATTGAATATTTTCCATTTATTTGACATATGCGTCATTTAACAATGTCGTTGTGTGTGACTGTTGAAACACATATTTCTATAATTGACAATTTGACCTCTTAATGAGATTTACTTGTAAAAGGAAAGGTTAAAAAAAAGAGTCATTGGCTGAAACAAAATGCAACTTTTGAAATAGGAGAAGATTTCAACATGTGTTTGGAAGGCTTTCTCTAAGGATGGAAATAGCATCTTAAACATTTGCGTTTTCAGTTTTATTTTTCCATCTGAAGAAGTTAAATAACTCAAAGGTTTTATTTTAAGTAATAATTCTGATAGGTATAAGCTGCTACATTATTACTGCAGGAATTTATTAAATTAATAATCAATATTCCTGTGAGGTGTAGATAGTGAGAGAACCATGAGTCCCTCCACGTTCCAAGTACTTCTGCTGACTTGCTATTTCTTATATACCTGTATGAAATAGCCAAAAAGGACTACAAACTGCTGAGTATGCATGTGATTAACAATTGTCCATAAAACATAAAAGAATGTAGTCATAAATGCTCTGTGATAAATGATGTTCCACTTGAAGAAGTTTCCCTTTAAAACAGTGTTTCCATTGATTCACAGATTTCAGTCGGGCTATCCAACAACCATTGTTTCAAAATTTGTTTTATGTGATGCTATATCCTACCAGCATATTACAGCATCAGTAAGTAAAAGGAGTTTACGCTCTTTGTAATGAGTCACATCACTGAATAACATCAGTGCCATGTTTGGTCAAGCTTTCCGGAGCTCCAGCCAGGACAGGGCTGAGCACTGGGGTATGGTTTTGTTGTGGTTGTGCTGAAAAAAAAAAAAAAAAGAAGGAAAAGAAAAATGGACCGGCCCTAACTGACTCACCATCCGCCAATCATTTAAAGCATGCAGATTTCCCTCCCCCAAGCCCCGGTGCCATGGAAACTTGGAGAAACAGGAAGTTGTTATGATGTCATTCTGTGTTTTGGGCTCTTCCCTCATGTGGACCGCGAACCTTGGAGTTTTGTTTTCGGCACAGATAAGGGGAGACATTTCACATTACGCGAGTGTGCGTGGAGGGTGCGCAGTCACGCTGCAAAAGTCTCTGGCGGCAGCCGGGAAGTCTGCTGCCACTCGCAGCAGAGAAAACTGCTGGGATAACAGCTACCTCCATAACTCAGGACTGCATACAGGCCACTTATCGTCTGGCATCTTCACCCTGCCAGGGCTTTTAACAGCCAGCCTGAGAGCTTCAGAGAGCTGCCTCATCAAAGCTTGAGGTCAGAATAATTGTACAAATACAATACTTAAGGCCAAAGGTCAAACAAACTGACTGACATCAGATTAGCTGTACTGCAAAGCGTACCAGTAAGTCTAACTCTAAATAGCAAACAATTCTAAAAGAAGATTCATCCTCTGCACTTTTTAGCTTTACTACTTCAAGACTTTAAGGTGAAGCTCAAGTGAGCTTCACTTGCTCCAGTTCCTTCGTATGTATGCAACTGGAAACATTTTATTTGTTTCCAGTTGGTGAAAAACAACTCGGTTCAGCTCAAAAATACCACACAACACCGTATAGTATTTATGAATAATACTGACCTAAAATAAATGTTTAAAACAATACATAGCACACAGTGAACACTGGGACTAGAGGTAAACTACTTGTTTTACTTTCTAAAATATGTAATATAAAAAGGAAAAAAAAAAACATCAGAAGCAAAACTTCATGTCACTACTCTCATAATTTGGGTCAAAATGTATGAAACTATTAAATACGACTGCAAAAGAAAATTTGTTTTTTAAAATAAATAAACAATAAATAAGCATATACACACACGAGTGTCTGTATTTAGTTTTGTGTCTGCTTTTTTTTTTTCATGTGACATATTTTAGAAAATAAGCACACTACGCGCAAAGCATATTCACTTAGTATTGACATGTAAGCATATCATATTTTTGGCACAAATGGAACTCCACAATACATGCCAGTCATGCTCAAAACCTCTCCAGTGGGGCTGAAATAAGAAGAGTGGGAAAAAAAAAAAAACGTCTTCACTTTGATATAAAAGATTAATTGGCAAATTTCACAAATGCATTTTGTTGCTGCCAAGGGTGGCACAAAACCACTAATTGGGTTTTGGGATCAATAACTTTTTAGCACAGGGCCAGATTGGTTCGCATAGCATTTTTCCATTAATAAATTAAGTCTTTGCGACAGACTGGTGACCTGTCCAGGGTGTACCCCGCCTCTCACCCGGAACGTAGCTGGAGATGGGCACCAGCAACCCTCCCGACCCCGTTAAGGGACTAAGGGTGAACAGAAAATGGATGGATGGATGGATGGATAAATTAAGTCTTCATTCAAAAACTACGGTTTGTACCGTTTGTGCTCAAGTTGTTTTCATTTGATGTAAAGATTTATCGGGTGACTTTAAACTCGCTCGTTTGGCAAAAGAAAGCAAAAACACAAAAAATGTGTGTGTCTGTGTGTGTGGGGGTACTTTTCATAGAAATGTATTTTGAACAACTTCAGAGTTGGATAGTTTGAGTATCAATAGATGTGTGTTTGTGTATTTGTTTCAAACAACAAAACCTCGTTAATATTGGCAGAATTCTCTTTTCTGTTTGCGTCATGACCTCAGATCAGATGATGTCATGTGCCACGAACCCACCCTGCGTGTCTCTCCCTTTTCTCGATTACATTAGCAACACATGCGACCACTTCTGATTTGCGCAATGGATCTCTGCAACTGCGTCACACTCACAGAGCCTATGCCCCGCGTGTGTGTAATGAGTGTGTTTGTGCCTGGTGTGTGTAAGGGAGCACATCTGTGATGAAGTCACTGGATTTCTCTACTGTACATGTGTGAAGGACTGTGTTCTCTGGTGATGTCATGTTGTTTTGTGGGTGCGCTTGCTTGTATTGCAATTTGGTCCAACTTTGGAAATGTGTTTGTACATTTGTGTCTCATATGATTGTGTAAATGGATGGCAGAGAAGAAAGGCAGAAAAAAAAAAAAGAGTGTTCCCTGGTCTGAAGGTTATTTGCTGAAGTCATCTCCGCTGTTTTATGACGGTCTGTTTTAACGCTCGATTAACAAACCCAACAGAAGCCAGCTGAGTCTGGCTAGCTAAGTTGTTGATTAGAATGACATTCTCCTTTCTCTGGGAGAGCCACACACAGAGCATCTTCCAAAAAAATTATTGGTATCCCTCGTCCAAAGACGCCCAAGCTCCCTATGCTAAACTCATGTTGTATTGTAGAAAGTCACCGATTATCAAATTTCCATCGGTGGGAGAATATGCCACATTTGCCCAGGTGTAGATGTTTAATATGAAACAGAAGCCCGTTCGTCTTAGTGTTCCTAAATAGCAAAGACATGAGAACATGCCAGACAAGAAAGCCAGATGTGTGTTGATCTTCATAGGTCTGGAAATGGCAACAAAACATCTACTTGCCTACTTTGCAAGCAATAAATAAAATTCTAACAGTGACAAACCTGCCACTGTTAGAAGGAGAGAAGAATAGTCAAGAAGGTCAAAAAAACAATGTCTTAACTTCCTTTTTGGGTCCCTGCAATGGACTGGCAACCTGTCCAGGTTGTATCCCACCTCTTGCCCGTTGACCATAAGGGATTGAGCTGTATTTTTGCTGTCTCCATGTGTTTCATGAAAGGACCAATGTGGAAAAGGGGATTGAAGTCAACCTATCTCTGTTATGACTCACCAGGCAGTGTAGTCACAGCCTTATATCAACTGGCACCTATCTGTTAAACTACATAAGAGCATACATCCATCCATTTTCAATACACCCTAGTGGGGTCAGGAGGGCCACTGGTGCCTATCTCCAGCCACGTTCCGGATGAGAGGCGGGGTACACCCTGGACAGGTCACCAGTCTGTCACAACCATGCACGCACACACTCACACCTAGGGACAATTTGGGGAGGCCAATTAACCTGACAGTCATGTTTTTGGACTGTGGGAGGAAGCCTGAGTACCCGGAGAGAACCCACGCATGCACAGGGAGGACATGCAAACTCCGTGCAGAAAGACCCTGGGCTGGGAATCGAGCTAAAACTAAAGCCTTAAAAGCATACATAATATTCAGAAATAATGTCCAAGATTATGGCGATCATTTTTCTAGGGATAATTCACACTCTTTGCCACCATTTTCATAGAAGGAAAAATGTATCGAGTAAATGATATATTAATCTTGGTATTATGGAGCTAACTTGCAAAGTATTTAATAAAGGCTTTTGTTTTATTTGTTTAAAAAACGTTATAAGTCCATTGCATATGTTACATTACTGTATTTTTAGTAAACTAGTTACTTTATGAAATAGATAACACATTGCATTTGATAAAACTTAACATTTTTTAGGTGATCTTCACGTTTTGCTATCTGTTTAGCAAATTAGTTATGAAAATCTAGCATCGCAGACAGGGGTTAAATAAAAAAAAAAAACAGATAGTCGAGATGATTTGTCCTTGATTTTCTCATTTCCTGTTTGATGTGTACTCAGTATATCAGTAAAGCATGAACATCTGCTCCTCCGATTGTAGTGTCTTTCGGTGCCATCGGTGATTCGTCTCTGACTCCAACAGGTAGGCACCACCGTGACGTAGCCTGCCACCAGCCACCCTTTCCTCCCTCCACCCCCACCGTCACCGCCACCCTCCCAGCTGCGTCCGCCGCTGTCCTGTCTGGCCGCCCCGGTGTCTGCTCCGCGCTCTGCCCCGCTCCGCTCCCAACCCCCGGATCCCTGAAGCCTGTGCCTCCTCGTTCACCATCCCGTCTCCCGGACCTACCCCCCTCTTTCCACCCGGTGAATGCGCCAGCGACCGTAAAGCATGACGGGCATCGCCGCCGCTTCTTTCTTCTCTAATTCCTGCAGGTTCGGGGGCTGCGGTCTGCAGTTTGAGTCTCTCGCCGAGCTCATCGTCCACATCGAGGACAATCACATCGGTGAGTTGGGGCCGGAGGGGGGCGGCGGAGCCGTCCAGCTAGCACTGATTTGCTAGTTAGCATCCTAGCCAGTTAGCTTAATGCAGATAGGCTCGGCTTTGCATTCCGCTATTCCTGCTGCTCCGCACGTCGTCGAGGCTCGCAGAGCTGCTCGTTCTTCGGCAACTTGGACTTTTATTTTTATGTAACAAAATGCTTGCTTGTGTTATTTACTTGTACATTTGGTCATGATATGGGGGTTGCAGAGACAGCTGTTACTCGGCCGGAGCTTTTATAGGCATACCTAGCATCCTGGGCAGTCAGACAGCGGTTTTTCGGCTAACAGCGCTGAGCAGCAGTCTGTTTACATTTGCAGGCCTGATGCAGAGAAGCCGCAGCTCATCTAGCGGTGCTCTGAACTGAGTTGCGGAAGAGTCTTATCACCCATTTTACCTGATATTTGTCGTCGAAGCGTCGCCTTTTATGCATCTTCTGTAAATTATTGTCATTTACAAAGACTATCACTGCAATACAAGTAACTTCTGGAATACAATTTCTTATATGATCAAGCACAAGCTTCAACTTGTTGCTCTAAATCCAAATGTTTATTTGACGTTAAGCCCAAAATTCTATGGAATGCCAAAAGTGCCACAAACAAATACATAAGGTACTAAAATATTAATATATCAAAAATACATTTATAAATAAATAACTATTTTAAATGAATACATATATTTATTTAGCTATATTTTTAAATAAATATACTTAAATATACTTATATTTAATCTGCCTATTTATGAAATCATTTCATAGTTAAATTCTGAAATATACAATTTCAAATTGATTATACATAAAATAATATATTATTACTAATATTATTTTTCCATTATTTTATTTTTTTTTTAGCTTGTTTGCTTTTCTCTCATACACATATACAATATGCACTACCTCCCAAAAAAAATAATACTCTCCAATACTTTGGTAGATCATCTATAGCTATAGGTGATCTATAGCTATAGGTAGCTCATTCATTACATAAATGATCTACATTTATGTATCTCCATTGTACATAAATGTAGCTCACCTATAGCTATAGGTGTAGCTATAGCTATAGGTGAGCTACCTATAGCTATAGGTAGCTCACCTATAGCTATAGGTGATCTACCAATACTTTGGTAGATCACCTATAGCTTTGATTATGGCACAAACTTCAATATTTCTGTAAGTTTCTGCATTGTTACAAGATTTATTTTCATCCAGAGTGGCATTAATTTTTCACCAACATCTTCTAGAGGAGATCAGTTGGACAGCTACACAAAATCTTTCAAGAACAGCTTCAAGATTCTCAATAGGGTCTGGTCAATCCATCACTGAAAATGATGTCTCACACTCCTTAAACAACTTTGGCACAGTTTTAGCCTGATGAATCCTGCCATTGTCATCTTGGAATATGGCAAAGCAATTAATGAAGAAGAAATGTATTGATGGTATAATCTGGTCATTCGGTATATTCAGTTAGCGAGCTGACCTCATTCTTTGGACACTTTGAGCCCAAAGAACTGCTGCAATCCCAGATCACAACACTGCCCCCACAGTTCTCTTGGTATTGTGCGTATAGAGAGGCTCTTAGCTTCGCTATTGAACAAAGCTGCGTGGCCTGCTGTTATTTTACAATTTATCACACCAATGACGATCATTCAAGATTTTCTGATCGTATATCTTATGCAAAGATGATGGCCCCCACATTATCCTCCATAATGCGATTGGCCAGCCTGCACAGCACGTAAACCTCAGGCCAATCAGATTTTCACTATGTACCGACTTCCTTATCATTTCCACATAATTAAATAAGTGAACAATTAAGTAGAACATAAATTGATACTTTAATGTCTTGTGAAATAATCTCCATTGTACATAAATGCAAGCACATTACAGTTAAAAGTAATTGGCTGCAAGTTAACCGATCAGATCTTGAAATCTATTTGATGAGCTATTGTCTCAGTTTAAGCAGTTTGTGATTGACAGCAAAAGAACAACTTTGAAATTTGGTAAACTTCACAATATTTTAGTTTTCTATTATATTATGAATTTTGAATGCATTTCACGTTGTAATATTTACTAAAATGTTTAATGAATTATTGCTCTCAGAAAATCTTGCAGTGTAATGTAGTAGTTTTTTTTAAAATTATAATTTAATTAATGAGATATATGTAATTGTCAATTATTGTCACTTTTAATTCATAGTGCACCAATAAATCGGTCGACTGATCGATCAACTCCTATTTCCATACTTTTCTGTGATCGATAATCGGTCGATACTTGCATGTGAAACCGATCTTATCTAGCTCCACAAAGGTCTGAAAATCAGCCACTCTCCCCTTTTGCTCTGCTTTGAGGGCTCACCGACAGACCCGCTCACCAGTTCACGTCTGGACATGCGTAGTCAACAATAGTCACCCCACCGTTGCAAACTCAGTGACTATGTCACATTGTCAGTTATACAAAAATCGGTCTCAGCCAAAATCTGAATCAGCAGGTCAGGCATTTTCAAGATTGATGGGCCAGAAAACTGCAATCGGTGCAACCCTACTTTTAATACCTATAGGGTAAACAGCCAAAACCTTGCTGATGGTAAGAAAGCCATGTATGTGACGCAACTGTTAGAAGAGATTCAATAAATTCCTTGTTTTTAATACATAGATACAACCTTTTCTTTTAATTATATACCAGAGAAAACAGCAATAAGTAACCTGCAGTGCTTGTTAATAATTAATTAACCTCTTCCAAATCACAGATATAGCACATAATCACCCTGCAAAGCAGATTAAACATAAAACCACCCCCCAAAAAGTTGCACTATGGAACCATTAATTGGTGCTATAAATAGCCAAAACAGTGCAGAGCGCATAGAAAAATGAATCGGGTCTGTAATTGTTGTTTGTGGCATGCGTCCATCTTCACGACTCCATTTGTAGGAGGTGAAGGGGTAAAATGGATGCTTCATTGAGTCAGTCTCCATGGCAACTGGCAGTCTCGACTCTATCGGGGTTGGGGGCAGCTTGTTGGCTGAGTTATGGCACACCTGCTGTCTCACTGACAAAGAGCTCTGCAGAGCCGCCAGCGGTGGCAATGATGCCCGACATGATGAAGGAGTATGGACTGGTCAGAAGTGTAAAAATGGGATAGACTGTCGGTGATGGTGTCTAGAAGTAAAGAGTACAGCGTTCCTCCAACTCACCAATAATCAAATTAAACATAAACGCCGGCAAACATGCATAGAGGTGCTATTTTATCAGCCCACACTGCCCCATCTGGCTCTCAGTTTGACCTTTGACTCTGACCGTCGTCTGAGCAGAACAACGATTTATTAGCCAGATCTCTTAGATTAATGAAATTTGCGTCTCTGTTCACTTTATTCCACAGCCATCAGCAGTATCATGAACGGTTGCAATTTAATCAACATTGCTGACACGTCGGCGGGTACTGGGAGCAATCTGACAAATAAGGGGACAATTGAGGCAAGAGTGTGAGAGAGGAGGAGGTTGGTGACATCTGACTATGCCCCTTTTCTGGGGTTCTAAAGTGGTTCAGTGGTGTGTGTGTGTGTGTGTGTGTGATCAGAATCCACCATAACATAAGCCGATTTGATCCTCCTGACGTTCTCATTTGAAATGCCAGTGAAGCCGTTTAAAGGCCGGTGCGTAACGGATTGCATTGATTGGAAGCTGTCGGTGCTTACGGGGATTATGAACAGGCATGCAGAAGCTGTAAATCAGTTAGTTTAGGGGTTGGCTCTAAGCTCACTTTAAAATGTGTGAAGTAGTCAAATGGGACGCAAGTCAGGGTGTAGAAATCACTGCTCATCTGAACCTGAAATGTTTTGTCTCTGCCGCCCTCTAGTGTCAGGGCATTAGATGCAGAGCTTCTGTAAAGTCTGGATATTTTTATTTTCTCTGAGTAAGTAAGGAAAATCCATTCATGGCAAAGTTTTGCCTTTATCCTTTAATAGTTTTCTAAAAAAAAAAAAAAAAAATTGACAGAACTCTTAACTTTGAGGCAGTAAAAGTTTGGAGATGCCTTACTTCTGGTTTGAATAATCTCTGTTTTGAACTTTTGCCTTTCTTCTTATCGCTAGCCAGCAGCAAACAGCCCAAATGAACCCACTGCGCACCTTTCCGTGACAAAAAAGGGTTAATTCAGCACTGACCTCATCCTGGCAGAGAAGATGGCAGTCGTCCAACGGTGTATGTCGGTGTATGTCGTACACCAACGGCATAGCTACTTCTCCTGTTTTTTTAGATTGCAGCTGGATGCTGGAGGAAGCGGCTGAGGTGATCTGTGTTTACAGTGTGCGGTTTTTAGCTGTTGTTTAACGCTTCGCGCTCTGCGTCTAGGTAAGGCCCGAGGAATGCGATGATGTCAGGGCTGCCGTGCCCCTGTGTATGACTGCAGCGTGTCGTGTTCTCACCTGCACAAGTACGTACCTGCCTCTGGATCCAGCTGAGGATACGGGGAGGAAACTGGGATTAAAAAAGTGACACTGGGAAGACGCTGGAATTCTGGAATAACTTGGGACTTTGGTGCAAGCAAACCCCGAATATGCCACCTTTTTTGGGGCAGACTTACACAAAGATTGGATTTTAAGGATGAAATGAGAATATTTTGAATTTCAGACAGGTGTACATGGGTGTAAATATGCAAAATGAAATAAAAAAAAATGGCTGAACTTACGCTAAAACTAACTGTGAAGTATGGGGGGTGGCAGCATCATGTTGTGGAGCTGTTTCGCTGCAGGAGGAACTGGTATGCTTCAGAGAATAGATGGCACCATGAGGAAAGAATATTACGTAGAAAATATATTGACGTAAGATCTGAAGACAGTAGCCAGGAAGTAAAAGCTTGGGCACAGATTGGTGTTCTAATTGAACAATAACCTTAAGCATCCAGCCATAGTAGTTATAAAGTGGCTTAATGATAAAGTCAACACTTTGGTGTGACCATCACAAAGTCCTGATCTCAGTCCTGGGAGAAGTTGTGAGTTTTGTGAAAGCTGAAAAGTCATGTGTGTGTCTGAGAGAGGCGGCCCACAAACTTGACTGAGTTCCTCCAGTTCTGTCAGGAGGAATGGGCCAGAACTCCAGCAAGGTGCTGTGAGAAACTTGTGAAAGAAAACTCAAAAGGTTTGACCCAAGTCATACAGTTATATCTGATACTGACCAAATACATATAAACCTTTGAATTGGAAGAAAGCTACACACAAAAAATTCTAAAACATTTTTATCACCGTGACTAGGTTTTCGGGTATTTAAAAAAATAGAAATCATTTTGGTAGTTCTAGCTAACCTAAAACAAGAAAAGCTTAGTCTGATTTAACTTTCAGTGAGGGAAAAAAGTGTGCATGTGTCTTTATTAGGCGTATGTAGCCGTCTAGTTTAAATGTATATGTGCAGCCGCCATATTGGAACTTGGCCTTGCCTGGCAACCTACAACTTTCTGTGTGTAGATTTTGACTTTGCTTTTGTTCTGTTGGTCTTCTCAAACTAACACACAGTTCTAGACAAATGGCCATTATGTAGACTTACCAATTTAATGGTAATTATTTACTTTCCCTTTGGGTTCAATAAAGTCTTGTTTTTAATTAAGCTCATGCGCTCCTCTTTGCTGGGAACTCTGTTTATGGTGGCAAGCTGAACACGGTTCCTTATTTAGGCCTTGTTCCCTATTGGAATTATTTAAAGCTAAAATGTCGCATACATTTAAACTCAACGCACGGCTAAGAAAGATTTTAAAAAATTGATTAGAATGTGGAAGGTTTGCTTTTATGTTTCTTGTTAATTAAAAACATTTCAAAGGGTTTGAAAATATCAAGCAGAAATTGAAATGATGGGATACGTTCCACCTTCTAGAATATCTTTTTTGCCCTTTGTTTTCATTCAACTGTAGTATTCTGTGCAGATGATAAAAATCTAAGCAGTCCACGATCGAAATGCTTGAAGACCTCTAAATATTCGAACACTTCCAGTTTGTAATAAAAGCACACACATTAAGCAAGATTCCCTGTAGGGGGCGCCTCCTGAAAATGAATTTAATCATTTAGTCCCAGGCTCGGTTGCCAGGTCGTTTCCCATCCCACCTTGTGGAGGTGTGACACAGGAAGGAGTGCATGTGAGACTGTGTGCTGCTCACCATACTTCCTGAATGACCTGCAAGGGTGGAGCAACAGGGCAATTACTGGACGGGCATCTGCAGACGCCCTTTTTTTTCCACCACACACACACACACACACACACCCACCCACACAGGTCCCCTTGCACACACCAGTCCCACACATTAGCCTTTCGGAAGTCGCGGGGCCTTAGAGCCTCTGAAAAACCTCTAGGAAGTGTAATTACAGAGAAGTACAACTCCAGCCCCCCCAACCCACCCTCTCAGTTCCCCTCCTGTTCTCCAGCTCCTCCTCTCTTCTCCCTCCGTCCGGTTGCCTGCTGCTCTGGAAACACGTTAAAAGGCTCTCTGGGGCTTAATTAGCGGGCTACACAACAAGCCATGCATTCTTGGCCTGGTTTGAACACATGCGAAGGTAAAGGCCCATGTGCACAGACCGTGACACAATTATCAAGCACTAATGGTGGTGATCACCAGGGGGCAGCAGTGTTCCACTGGTACTAGTTGGATCCTGGTGTTTGGGTAAAAAAAAAAAGAGCATCTGTGGCTGGGATTTAAAGCTACATTTGCATGCATTATATATGTGATATAAAAGCACAGACAAGCTCAAAGCGATGTATTAAGAGTTGGGAAACTGAAGCTCTAAGATGGGATTTTCATATTTAAAAACTCCTGATCCTCCTGCATCAGCATCAGGAGTCTTTTTTTTTTTTTTTTTTTTCTTAACTTCCTGTCCTGTTAGGTGAGTGGAAGTCATAAATTTGGTGAACATTTACTGCTGCTGCACCTGGTTCACTCCTTTAACACATCCCCTCTTTCTTCACACACATGCATAAATGCTTCATCCAGGACCCTCAGTACCTTGGGCATCCGAAATTATTAAAATCTTCTTTCTTGCCCACTGTTTTGCCCAGTTTTCCCCCCAGTACTTTATTGCTTCTGGTACTTTGAAAACTGAATCTCTGACTAAACGGTTTGGTTAATCATGTTAGACAGATTTATTTAGTAATTTGATTGGAAGCAAAACATTTATAAAGTTTTCATGAAAACACCCGGAGGCACCAGGAAGCCTTTAAGTTATCTGTAAAGGGCCTGGTTTATCTTAAATAAAAGTTTGGACTTTAAAGGTACCATCCAGTGGTGATTTTTTTATTTTATTTTTTCCCTCGCAAATGTCCACCAGAAGTATAAGTATAGCTTGGTAAGGATGAATGAACTTACAGTAGAATTTCAGAATTAATTTTTTATTTTTTTTTGTAAACCACACTGGGAATTTTTGCTTTGCACATATTTTGGTGAGTGACATCACAAGAGGCATATTATTGGAGCAGATAAGCTATTGTTAGTAACTCTGCTGCATTTTGTGTTTTCGTCACACAAAATACAAATAAACTCTGTTCAAAAATCCTCTGGCCAAACTTTAATTAAACTTAAGAAGTCCATTTTTAATTTTTAGAATTTTTTTTTTGTTTGGCTCTGTTTTATTTTTATTTTTTTACAGTGATTGTAATGATTTTAAGATGTTCTCTTTTCTTTTCTTTTTTTTTTTTTTTACAACTGTTGTGAAATTCCCCACATCTTATCATAAATGAGCTTTATTGGTCTAAGTAATGTATTTTTTTTTCTTTCTAATTTTGTAGTGTAACATTCTATTTTACATTTTAACTATCTTACTTATTTAGCTTCTTCGTTCTTATTTTCGATTTTCCCTGTTGACTTTATCGAGAATGCCAGTTAGAAAAAAAAAAAAGATTGTTTTGAAGAAATTTGATTAAAAAAACATGCAAATTCAGAGGGGAGAAAAAAAAAAAAACCCATACAGATTCATATCGTCGTTCTCAAGGAACTGGGTTCACATGATGTCATCAGAGGCATGTGTACATAAAAGCCAGCCTTCTGGAGAGTTTTAAACAAAATAGCAAATCAAATCAAAGAACTAATCATGATTTGCTTTTTCTCTTGGTGATAAACTATATCCCAAATAAGTTTGCATAATTTTACAGAGAAGTCTGGCTTGCAGGATCTTGGTGACGACTTCTCACGTTTGGCACTATACGTCCGGTTGTTGCCCGCTCACGAGCGTGCAGATCACTCTGGTGTTGAGCAGCGGCTATGATGGTTAAAGCTCGGCCATAAAATACTTTGAGAGACCACCTCTGCGGGCCACCTCCCTTTTTTAAGAGTGTACAAACGTCTTTGTGTTCGCAGATCTATAAGCTGCTTCTTTAGCCTCTCCTGGCTTTGCTCCTTCTCTTTGGGGAGTTGTGGTTTGTTGTTGTTGTGCAGCGGAAACAGCAGAAGGGTGTGTGTCTTTTCTTGCCCTGTTGTTTGCTGGTCCTCTTTGGTGTTCTCCTGCATTGTGGGAAGTCTGCATTTTTTTAATTATGAGGTGTGAAAGCCTGAAAACCAAATGGGTGTGAAGGCCAGCACAGAGTGGTGGGATTAGTTGGAAGGAGCATCCAGGCGTTCTTAGATTTAGATTGTGATACATCTGCAAGCCATTAGATATGCAGCTAGAAAACACTCCTAAAGTGCTGCACAAAAGTGTTGATACTCGTTTAAGTTTTTCTTTTTTTTTCATTTTATGTTACGACATGAAAATCACTGTACTTTAGTGGAATTTTATGTGATTGGCGGCGAAACAAAGTAGTGCATAATTGTGACCTGAAAAGAAAGTGAAAAGTGGTTTGGACTTTTGTGAATTGGGACTATCTACATAAACCAAATTGAATTTTTAATGTGTATATATATACAATCTGAAAAGTTTGGCGTTCATTTGTATTCAGCCTGTCTAAGTCAAGTTACATACATGTTGAGACAGATATTTTTGCTCTTCAATATTACAAAATGGCTTCGACTCTCTCCGATTGCTGCAAACGATCCCTTTTATGTGATTCTGGACTTTGACTGGACCATTTTAACATAGCCATATGCTTGATCTAAATTATTGCATTGTTCCTCTAGCTAGCTGTGTTTAGCGTCTCGACGCTGATCTCTTTATATAACCATCTCTTTCCAACTTCCTTCTTCCCACAGCATAATAGTCCCGTCACCATGCTTTGCTTTGCAGGTGTTGTTTGTTCGATAATATTGTCAATAAACTTTTTTTTTTTTTGGTGCAGATATATTTGCCGCTTGTTTTTGAATTTTATTTTTATTTAAAAAAAATTTCGATAACCATGTGTAACTTTCTTTCAATGTTCAAGTGCGCATATATTTATGTTGGCTCACTGCATAAAATTATAATAAAAACATTAAATAGAGGGTGTGACATGGCAAAACATGAACACTTTTACAAATGCCTTGTTAGTCGTAAATGGTTAAACTCGCCTAATTGTTTTAAACTTGGCTCTGGTTTTGAACGTTCCCCTGCTGAACACTTGATGGCACTGGTAGTTCACAGTTGCAAGCCACCAGCAGTGAGTTCCTGCACAAACGCTCCTGTTTTCCAAGGATCAGGGGGCTGGACTTTGAAGTTAACAGTGCCAGCCTCAGGCGCAGGAAGTTGCCTACTGTTGTGTTACTGACTTAGCAAGTCCGTTGGGGAGGAGGAGAAGGTAAGAAAAACAAAAAAAAAAAAAAAAAAAAAAAAAATGCCTGAGCACGACTGTTGACTAATACACCACACATTCATCACTGTCTCCTAGCAGTCGCTCTGACTTTCCTCTCTGTCATATTTTGGCAGCCGGTGTATCTCTTGGGGGGGAGGAGGCATTGCTTTTAAATAAAGAGTATTGATTCACTGCTTAATGAAAGTACATGACGTTAATCTATCATAGTTATACATTAATACAGTGAAGCCATTGTGGGAACCTCCAGTTATCTACAGAGCGTGCCTGGGAGGGAGAATTAATTGATGACACAGTGTTCCTCCGGGAGCAGAGGTGATTAATCCAATCTGTCCTTTCTCTGCCACAGACACAGATCCGCGGGTTCTGGAGAAGCAGGAGCAACAGCAGCCCACCTACCTGGCCCTAAGCTACATCAACAGGTACGCACAGTCAATTACTCATGCGCGCATCTAAAGAGGGCAGCATTGCTCCACTGTGAGAAATCGGCACTCATGCGTGCACTCATGTGACTTGGGAGATCTCAGATGAGTTATGTCTTCCCATAGCACTGACTCATCCACAAAACGAGCGCACAAAACCGCACGAGATAATGACTCTTGGCTCCCCAAGCTGCCAGAGGCAGGATTTCAGGCTGCGTGTGTTTGTGTGTGTGTTTTTTTTTTTTTTTTGTGTGTGTGCACGTGTGCGTGTGTGTGTGTGTGTGTGGTGAACCAAACTGTCACATCACACTTAATACCCCATCAAATTACTACAAGATGCAACTCTTAGCAGATTGTGATAAGACAAAAGAGCGCGGACGAGGGAGGTTTGTTTTCAGTCATAATTGCTCCAGCGGTGAGGTCGTAAATGTCATCCATATTTATTGTCCGTGGTGTCAGGACAGCTCATTCAGTGGCTCAGTTTTGTTTTATGGTAAAATATGTGGTTGTCTCAAGGTAAAAGTAGAAAGGGAGATGAGATAAAGGCCTCCAAGCTGTAGCTGTTGTAACAGATGGGGGGTGGGGGGAGAAAAAAAGTAAATCAAAGCGTACAAACAGCTGGAATATGGAGGAATACACTGCGTTCAGTGATTGGTATTTGGACGTCATGTACGTGTTCCCACCGAAGTGTTGCTGGGGGCGGGGAGGACAACTGACTAACAAACCCACCCACCTCTCCCATCTGCACTTGAGTGGTTAATAATAGTTGCCCCACAGTTGCAAACCTAGTAACTTTTTTTGCTATACTTAAAAAAAGTCAATAAAAAAAGTTGTTGATATGGCCAAAATGAGAATCAGCAAGCCAGGCTTGTTTAAAATCAGTGATCGGCCAGAAAATTGCAATTGGTGCACTAGTTCTTTCAATTATACGAATCACTTAATTGATTGTTCAAAGTATCAACAGTTAACACAAAAAAAAAAAAAAAAAAATATATATATATATATCAGTTATTGAAGAAGTACCTGAACAGGGTTTGAATATGTCTACCTATTGGACATAAGATTCCTATGAAAAAAAAACTTTAAAGTTTTCTGTATTCATCTTATATGTACTCTATTCATACCTCTCTTAATTCCTATATTTCTTTTTCATCTTTCAATCTTCATCAACAGTCTCTTTCTCTAACTGTCTTGTATTTCCTTATGAAACTCAGCATTATACAGTTAAGAGAAGTATTTCCCCTCTGACAGCCAAACCACTCAAAAGTGTTTTAATCGATGATGACTGGATATTTGCTGTGTGTCAGGGCATGAAGCACTTGGCCTATTTTGTATACTTGGACCTACGGCATTATGTGCCAGGCGGAGAGTTACGTCTGCTGCCACGTGCAGGTTAGAAAAAGACAGTCTACTTGCGCCTCTAAAAGTTAGTCATGAGCGAGCGCGAGCCGTGCAAGCAGAGTGGCTGTTATATTTGACCCGCATGTTGGTGCGGTATTCTCCAAAAATTAACCCGCATAGAGGGATCATGTAAATACCGGTAGGGCCTAATCCAAATCGTCCAGTTTAAGTGACGTGTGGCGCACACGATCCTCGCCGAGTTACAAAAAAATGTGTAGGCGAACAACTAGGCAGCTCGACAGCACGCGAGACCACCGTGTAGCTACGCATGGTTTAGTTTGCGCTCATGAGTGTGATTCTTTGACATCATTGACTCATATTCAAATAAATTTTATGTGAGGAACAAATGATAAGAAAAGTAAATGCAATTAAAGTAAAACATCTTTCATAAATTGTGGCATTTTACAGCAACCACCAAAAGTTTTGTCAAATCCGACGTTTAATTTGCGTTCAGTGATTAAAATTTTAGTGCCTGGAGAAAAAAATATGTGTTTTGGATTACTGTTCTGCTGAAAGACCCAACGATGACCCATTTTCAGCTTTCTGGAACAATTGTGGAACATTTTAAATAAAACTTTGGTGAGCTTCACCGGATTTTTATTTTGAAATGTCCTGGTTTTTTTTATCCAAGACTCTACCATACTTCACAGAAGGCATGAGGTGCTTTTATATATATTCATGATTTTGTTTATCCTACATCCAATGTTGTCATCTGACCAGAGCACATGATTACAGTTCAAATTAAAAGCACATGGATAATCTGATCAACGTAAAAAGTAATATAAAAATAGCAAAGAAGTTTCTGTAGGAACTGCTACGGGTGTCAGGCTCGTTCTCGTAGTCTTATTTAAAACGACACTTGTTTTAAATGTTTTTTTTTTCCCCCACCAAGTCAAAAAGGGACTAAATTAAAAGCTGAAAGTTTTGAATTAATTTAATTTATAGGTTTCAGAAAACCTATAAACACATCCGTCAGAAACTTGCGTAATGCTTTAACTTAAAATCCATTGCCCCCAAGCTGGGAGTAAACATATCTTTAGTGTCTTTAAGAGATGATCAGGAACAGATAGCAATGGTTTTACAACTTAACTATATGCTCAAATGACAATTCATCACTGATTTACGTGAACTCAAGGTATTTCCGTCTCAAACACACCCACGTACAATCGGCGCATGTATATAGATAGTACATTAACCTGGCAGAGATCTTACTCAACCAATGAGGCCAATTTGAATGAAAAACAAGGTCATGAAGCTGTTTGTTATGCTACGTCTTTAGGTATGAATAATTTTAAAAGCATTTCTGTACCTTTGGTCAGCCACAACCGTCGTGGTATTTTGTTGGGACTTTAAACCTTCATAGTGTAGTTCATAAATGTGTGTTACGTAGTTTGAATAATTTTTTTCCAGAATTATAAGGTCATGAGTGAGCTCTTTCACTTCACTTCACAACAATGCTCTACTTTGTGTTGATGTATAGTATAAATTCCATTGAATTGTGTGACTGTACCATACGAAAATATGAAAAAGTTGGCGCATTCAGTAAATTAGAATATAGTATTAAAAGTACCTTTTGAAAATGGCAACCTTTAAGCAAGTATTAAACATATTTTTCATGAAGCCCAGGTTTTTGTTTTTAAAATTTTTTTTTTTTTTTTGCTCTGATCTAATGTCATGTTTTCATTAACTGTTAGCAGAAAATCATGATGACGAAGAGAAATGAAGGTGTTAAAATTCATCTATATCATGTGTTTCACTTGCTGATAAATCTACTTTTCAATAAAATAAAAATTTTCCAAATGGGTCTGGGAATGTATAAATATTTTGCAATGCGGAAGTTGTGAGTCTGCAGATTTTCAATAAGAAGAAAAAAAATCCACGATTTCGTTAACCTTTGTGTGTCCTCAGGTTCATGACGGACGCAGCACGCCGCGAGCAGGAGACCATGAAGAAGAAGGCCACGCCCAAGCTGTCCCTGTCGATCACAGGCGGCATGTCCCGGAACAGCACGGCCACGCCGCCGCGCCACACCAGCGGCAACCTGACCCCTCCCGTCACGCCCCCCATCACCCCGTCCTCCTCGTTCCGCAGCAGCACGCCTACAGGTACGGCACGGAGTGGAAGGACGAACCGGTTGTTCGCGATGACAACGGACTGAGGCACGCAAAATCGCCCCTTTGGGCAGTTCACACTCAGACTTCTGGTTCCGCTATAGGGAGCTCGTAACACCAGAGGAATGCAGCTCAACCGACGACTCCGCATTAGCCAGAAAGCAGAGCTTTGCAATACATGATGACCTTTAATCATTACAGCTTAAAGAAATGATTTGCCGTCATTAAAAGCAGCCAGATTGAAACTCTGGAACAGGAAAAGTCTGCGGTCAGGGTGGAAAGAGGAAAAGCCAACCGCTATCTGCTGCAGAGGTGTGCGTGTTGTTTGTGAGCCGGCTTTAGTGGCTCCTGCAGCGAGCGAAGCAGTCAACACTTTGCTAATTACACAGCAGCTGGCCTGCTCTGCGTTCGCATCGGGGCTGAGTGTTGCACAGCCCAGGAGCAGATGTCTAATTCCAGGCCGAGCGGGTCCAAGCGCAGCGTTAGGTCTGCGATTACACACCGACACGCACGAACCCACACCCTCTTTCAACATGTGCCAAGGTGCCATCCACTTCCTCATGCTGAGGTGCAGCATTTCCTGTTCCATGGTGGTGGGGGTGTGGGTCGGGGTCGGGGTGGGGGAGGTTCACTGGGTCTGTATGTTTGTGCTCCTGGATGGTTCAGGTATTCAGATGCATGTGTATGTGCGTGCAAATGGAATGTTGTGCACTGAGTAAAGCGTTTTTTTCCAGGCTGAGCAGTAGGGGATCCCTCCCACTTAATGATCCCTTTTTCTGTGCCATTCTCTGCATTTTACCTCACAGGCACTCACACCCAGACACCACATTTGTTTTTCCTACTCTTGAGCAAAAGTAACATCTGAACGCAGAGAGTATTGCTAAGAGTCACACGCATAAGCATTTAGGATGCCATAAATGTGTGTAAAAAAGCAAAGGCAAATTCTTGATTTTTTTTTTTTTTTTTTTGTTCCAAAGCTTTTGAAAACAACTTTCTGTCTTGCTAAAGTATTTATACCCCTTGCACTTGTCTAAAATTTTCCCCTTTGACAACAATAAACCTCATTCTGTTTTTTTGTCGGGGTTCTGTCTGATCACAGATCCTGACCTACAGAGTCTGATTTTAGCCAAAACCGACTTTTTTTTTGTCTGAAAAGTCGCCAAGTACAGTGACAAAAGTTACTAAGTTAGCAACAGTGGGGTGACTATGGTTAACAGCGCATGTGCAATAATGACCCGGTGGGCAGGCCTGTCAGCCTGGCCTCTCTCTAAGCAAGGACAGAGCAAAAATGGGACAGTAGCTGGTTTGCAGACCTTTGCAGAGGTAGATGAAATTGCGTTTCGGTGAAAGTGTCGACCGATCGGAGATTTCCCCTTCAATAAGAAAATTGGGGCCGTTAATTGTATTGGAATTGTTTGCGATGGGCCAACACAAAGCAGTGCATAAAAGTACGATGGATGAAGGGAAAATAAATATTATATAAAAAAAAAAAAACTTGTACGAATTAAAATCTGAAAAGTGTGGCAGGCTTCTTAGTCTGTTCCCCCTGAATGAATACTTTGTAGAACTGCGTTACGTGCAACAACAGCAAGTGACAAGATTAAAATTTATGCTAAATATTTCCATCTCTCTCAGAATGAATTGTCTGTAATCATGGTTCTTAACTGGACTTTGACTAGGCCATTCTGACACAGAAATATGCTTTGGCTTAAACCATTTCTTTGCAGCCTCCTGTGTTCTGCTCCATTTACCTTCCCACCAGCTTCAACCAACTTCCTTGTTGCATACCCACAGCATTTTAATAATGCTGTCACCACAATTAATCACCATGGGGAAGGTTTTGGCTGCATCTGACTAGAGTACCTCCCTTCCATGGTTTGTGGCCAGCTTTACGGCTTTCTTTCAAAAATTACTTTTGTCTTTTTGGGCTGGAAATTCACCTTCGTGAAGGAAAAATTAGGAAAAATGCCCCAAAGAGGCAACCAGAGCCACAAACATACTAACCAATTAGAATGGGCTAGTCAGAGTTCATTAGGGAATCTGTAGCAAGCCTTTAAATTTTTAACACACATTTTCCATGTATTCTTACTGGGCTTCTGCTGAAATGGTAATTGAAAATCACCCAAAGCATGATGTTACCACTACCGCCATAGAAACGGTGTGTTCAGTTTGAATTATGTTAGCTTTCCGTCAAACAATAACATTTGACGCATTGGAAAGCGGCTTACGCTGGATTTTATTTGTGCCCGGCAGGGTAAAAGGGGCTCAATACAGATTCTCTCCCCCAACATAAAATCCCAACCTAGGCTTGCGATTGCAACATGACTAAATGTGAGAACTTTTGCGAAGCCACCGGATCATGTTCCAGCTGCGTGATGACAAATGTTTTTCTTGTTCCCTGGTGGCTCCAGGCAGCGAGTATGACGAAGAGGAGGTAGACTACGAGGAGTCGGACAGCGACGAGTCGTGGACCACAGAAAGCGCCATCAGCTCCGAGTCCATTCTGAGCTCCATGTGCATGAACGGGGGAGAGGAGAAGCCGTTCGCCTGCCCTGTCCCCGGGTGTAAAAAGAGATACAAGGTGAGGTTAGATTCATAAGTCAGGCCCCCGCCATAGGACATGAGCTCTCTGCCGCGATTACATCTACACTGCTGCTTTTGTTTGGGTATCACATGTCGGGACGGATCGCTTGGAAAGAACCCAGCATAAATCCAGGCTGTCCTGATTGGAATCAGTGATAAATATATCATGGTGCATTTGCTTTGGTTGATATTTATCGCAGCTCGTAACAAGAACCCTCATTCAGCCTGCTGTCCCGGCGTCTAAATTAATAGACAGTGTTGGATATTACTCTTTTGTGCCCCATTAAGAGGGAAAAAAAAAGGGCAATGTGGGAAAAATTCTTATCTGGGTACTGAAATGGCCCTCTAGAGCTAATCGGTGTTACCTCACCGCCACTAAGCTAGAAGAAATGAGTTTAACATGTTTTCTTCTTCTAATTAAATATTTTTTGGCTGATTTTGGGAGCATTTCCATGGTGATGAAGCAACACTGGGAGGAAATTAGTTGTCAGGCAATGAAATTTACTTTATTTGAGGACAAGTCGGTGGTAATTCTCCCTCCATTTGGATCTCTAAGAGGAGACATGCTGGGTATGAGTCAAAAGAGTTTGTAATAGCAACTTTTTTTATTTATTTTATAAGGATATTAATGTAATAAATCTACACAACAAAATGTATTATTGTGAAGTTTATATTTCACAATATATAAACTTGATTCAACTTACGTTTTAGTATATCTTGTGTTAGAATGGACCAAATCCAATTAGGAGTTTGTCTAAAAAGTCTTAGCGATCTTTAGACTGAGCTAATTTGGGGGGAAAAGAAAATCACAGATATTTTCTTCACTCAAACTCACTTAGGGGTTATTGAGTTAAGACACTGCAGATTGGGTCTAGAAAAAAACCCAACCTGATCCCGTCGGCACCGTGTCCGAGCCCGAGCCCACAAGACATACTATTTTAATTAAGATTTTACTGTTGTTTCCAGACCACCATTTGAGTAAGCACTGAACAGCAGCAGTAAACATCTTCCAGTTCCGTTTTGTCGCTTGTTGTAACCGCCTGGTGAGTCAAGTACAAATCATCTGTGATGATGTGTGATTGATAGACGCAGAGCAGGGCGAGGTGCATTTATTGTGCGCTGCGCTGCACTTGTTACTGTCTAAAGAACCTCGGCACCTCTCTTTCTTTCTTTTCCCAACAGGGTGAGCTGTCCACTCCTCTGTTTACCCTATAATAAGTAGATTAACACAACTTTATATTGTCACATTCCTAAGTGATAAAATTGTATCGCCAGCCCTTTCTTTCTAAAAGGTGTTTTCGACAAAAAAAAAAAAATCACTTTTGGCAAAAATGATTCCTTTTTTAATATTTTCAGAAGGCGACAATATCACACATTTTCGTTTGGTTTTCTCTGTGCTGTATTACAGGCGTAATAAACGCGCAACAGAAGCAAATAGTTTCCCGTCGTCTTCGGCTCAGACTCGGCCCATAACCCTAAACTCTATGAGGAAATACAAATTAATGGCACACTTCTGCCATTTTTATTCATGGAAATTTCTGGAAACCACGTCCCCTTTTCCATTTCTATTTCAACTTCAGAGTTTTGGTGTGTGATTTCAAATAATGTAGCTATTATTGGTATTAATGTAGCCACATATTTAGTATTTATATTTAGCCTCGTATTAACAGGACTGGCTTAGAAAAGCAAACTTGTTTCATTTGTAATGAAGCTAACCGGTCAAATCTTTCTGTGCCCTGCCTCCCTCATCCTTGTTGTCGACCAGAATGTGAACGGCATCAAATACCACGCCAAGAACGGCCACCGCACGCAGATCCGTGTGAGGAAGCCCTTCAAGTGTCGCTGTGGCAAGAGCTACAAGACGTCGCAGGGCCTGAGGCACCACACCATCAACTTCCACCCGCCCGTTTCCACGGAGATCCTCCGCAAGATTCAAGGCTAGAGCCCTGCGCTACCAGTCAGCTACCCCAAAACATTAGCCCTGTCCTGACTCTCCTCATCCATCCCAAACACTAAAGGATCAAGTGCATGCTTTAAGTTTTTTTTATTTTGTCACTTTTTTTTATTTTATATCCATCTTTGCATTCTTTTTTTGTTCTACCCACGTATTATCACTTGTATTTTTGGGAAAAACAAACAATGTATCTTTATAGTATTTTTTTTTTCTCATTTTTTTATTGATGTACATTTGCACATTCGTATATGCTATCATTTTTTTTTTTTCTCAACTGTTTTACTTGCATAAGGTGCTAACTGTAAAAAACAGCAAGAAAAGACAAAAAAACAAATGAAAGAAAAGTGGAAAAGTAGTGGAAAAGAAAACGCGAGCGACTCCTGCCCTTTTATTTTATTTTATTTATTTTTTTTTATTTGTTTTTCCTCCCGCTCGTCTCCGAGCAGGAGGAACGCGAGCCGGGCTGTTTCGAACGCGCCCCGTCCGCTCGCTGCAGAGTCCCCGCCGAGCTTAGGTCTGTGCCTTCACAGCTACTTCTGGGAGTTTAAGAGCAAGAGTTAAGTTATACTTAGAACAGATATATTGATATATAAACAACAAATATGTATGTGTACATAAAAAAAAAATATAAAAGTATTCATGAGCATATTCATAGTTACTTTATTTTGAAGCTTTATTTTATATGTATTTTTTGCCAGTGTTTTAGAGGTAGTGTTTTTTTTTTTTTTTTTTCTGTTTATCTGTAAGTGTTCATACTTACAGCACATTGCCATTCACTGACTGCCCTGGTAAGGATGGGTAGAAAGCCTTCAAGTAACCAAGCCTTCTTTTGCAGCAGCATAATCTCTTAGACAAATGCAGACATTTCTGAACTTTTAATCCGAGTAGTTACTCAGTGTGTGTGTGGGGGGGGAATCTCATATTGAGAAATATTAGTTTACAAAATCACCCTTGCTGCACTTATTAGCGCCAATGCTGTATGCTATGCTGCCCTCCCTTCTTCAATAACGTTTCACTTTTTCGGGTCATTATCCTGTTGAAAGGCCCATCGATAACCTACTTTTAGATTTTATGGCAAACTTGAGAAATATTTATTTATGATGCCACGTGCTCAACAAGGTTACCATAGTGATTGTTTCAGGCCAGACCCACAGGGATTTTCTGGTGTTGAGGAGCTCAATCTTGGTCTCATCTGACCCACTAGATGACAAACCAGTCGGCATTTAGACGCCTCCTAATGGTCGTTAGGGAGACTTGATAACCCCAAGTGGTTTTTTTTTCCTCCCTTTTAAGTTCTCTAGTTGCTTTTATTTGCAGTAGAATAGACAGTACATGGGCAGAGAGAGAAGCGGCAAAGAACCCCGGACGACTGCGTCGCAGTTTGAATCAGGAGTGCACCGATTGCAGTTTTCTGGCCGATGACCGATCTTTAAAAAGCCTGACCATTATTTATTGTTTAGGAGTGCCAATAATTATGGATTTTGTTAGTAGTTCTCTCCTAACGTGTTTTTGTGTCCCCCACTGAATGAACTGACTCAGATTAAAGGGTGGATTTTGCTAAAAATAAAATTACGCTGCTGCTGCAATAAAAGCTGAATTTCTCTAAAGGCTTTTTCCGTTTCGCTATCGGAGGCACTTGATTTCTGTGTGCTGTATTTGCTGATGTACTTTTTTTTTTTTTTTTTTCCTTCGTTTGACACATTCTAAAACATTATTTTTAACGTCGATCAGCAAGAGACCACGGCCCACGGCCGATGTTTGACCGCCACGTCGAGCCATTCAGCATTTCCCTCGCTCATAGTGCCAGAGCTGCCGCTCCACTCGCTCGGCCTCGGAAAGCAGGCTGAGCATCATATAATGTATTCCAGTTGCCAAGAGCTTTTGTTTCTTTTGTTTTTGTTTCCATGATTGTTGCCAACAGCTCTCCACTGCCAAACACTGACCATACCATGTGCCTGACGGGAGGGAGAAGCGGGAGGGGGGGGGGGAGGAGCGGAGGTAGGGGGAGGGGGTTTATGATAGCGGTTTTACGGTGGAGGTCGCCAAAAGTGTGGCAACGATTTCTCTTGTTCATCGCGCCTCCAAAGTGTGCATGGATGAATGTCTTCATGCATGCTTTCAGAAAAAAAAAAAAAGAGAGGTTACATTTGTATTTAAGAGATTATCGTCTACAACTTGTCTGTGTGTGTTGTAGAGAGCAGCATTCCAGTCCGTCTGTATGTGTGTGTTTTCCAAGCAGTATCTTCATCAGCATAGGGAAGTGTTCCTGTACATGTGTGTTTATCAGTGCTCGGGTGTTTCACGTTTCTTTTGCCCAGTCGACTCAAGGGACCGGATTGTCACGCTCTCTCATGTTTTACTCTCAATTACCAGAGTTGAGCAATGCAGACTCAATCATTCCTCTCATTCAGACTTTATATTCCGGTCAAGGCTCCGAGTTTGAGCCGTTTCTCTTCTTCTTCATGGATTCCAACGACACGCACTCCAAATCCTCCTGTTTGCAAGTTTCCTTTGGTCCAGCTCCGGGTCACGCCACCCTCCCATACTAACTGATATACTGTCACTTGGTGCGCTGCTGGACGACCAAGCACAAGTCTGCGACGACAGACTGGAGCAAGTAGAGCGACGGGAGTATGCAGAAGAGGACGAGAGGATTCTGGAGGGGTTCAGTATACCATGTACAGTGAATGTAATGTAACACGTGTCTGTCGTCAAGTGCTTTTAAATTATATTTTCGTATGTAACGTGGAGACCAATGTTTCCCTTTTGTATGGGAGGTTTAAACAGGTTCTGAGGAAGAATAAGTTGTAGGTGATGTCAAAACTGTTTTTTCATATACATATATATATATAAAAACAAGCTGCTTCAATGTAAATGACTGAAAAAAAAACAGCAAAATAAAGTGAAACCCCCCACAGCTCAGACTCATTTGCTTCTTGCTTCCCCAAATAAAGAAAAGCAGCAACAGTCATGTTCATTTAGACAAGCGTAATTTATTCTTAAAGATCTTTTTGGTGCACACTTACACTAATTTCCAGACATTCTCACATGAGATTAGCGTTGGGACATGAGACGTACACAAAAAGGGGGCCGCGCTCCTTGAACCTGTTCACATCGCAACAGTAAAGTAGGTGTATTTGTTTTGTCACTTATGGAGATTTTAAGTGATTAACCAACGCAAGGCAGAGCAGAATTGCGGCATTTGTGTACAGCCCCATTCACTTTGCTACCTCTAAATTAAGTTCAGAAAATGATCCGGTCAGAAGAGACAAGACTTCATGGAAAACTGAGATTCTCCCAGAACACACCGTCCCCCATGGTGAAACATGGTGGTGTCAGCATCATGCCGAGGGAATTTTATACCCATTAGGAAAGCACAGGATTGTGAAACTTCTAGGGATGCATCAACACCTGTGTCGGCTGACGCTAGTCGTATTTTGTTAAAATGCTCCGATAAGATAAACTGGGCCGATATTAGCAGCTGATGTTTATTTAGATTTACCATTTGTGTTTCATCATGAGGTTGGCCATGTTGTCTAGTCATGTGATGCATTACAGCAGCATAAATACTGGATACTGACATCAGCCCAAATTTTCATATCGGTGCATCCATAAATTCCTGGCTTGGTTTTTGCATTCGTTTCCACAACTCTTCAGTCCAGTGTTCACTGAAGGAAGGAAAATACTATTTTCTTTCCACTTCACAATTATGTGCCACTTTTTATTAATCACATAAAATGCCCCCCCACCCCCAAAAAAAAAAAAAATACATTAAAGTTTGTGCAAAATGTGGAAAAGTTTAAGGTGAGTGAGTACTTTTTTTTTTTTTTTTGCAAGGCGTTATAGTTTGTGAAGCCTGGATGCAACACCGTTAACACTGCCGTAACAAGAAATTAAGAGACACGAAGCTGAAAACACACATTTAGATGACATGAGGGCAAGCAGACCTGCACACAAAGCCGCGACCTCTTCACAGTTCTAAGCTTTAAAAAAAAAAAAAACTCAATTAAAGTGTCTATTGGCCGGAAACATCCACCACCGCCGCTTCGTGATTGACCTGCGAGAAAGTGCAAAACAGGAAGTGAAACGTCCCCGATCCCTTCGTTTCATTGAGGAAGATGAAGAAGAGCGATAGCTTGACGACGGTAAATCGCCACCAGTCTTCTATGTACAGTACATTCGGAATAAAGCCTTATTTAGTGCAGTCTGGGAGAACGTAGAGCTGTTTTTTTTTTCTTTTCTTTTTTTTGTTCCGACAATCTGACATCTTTGCAAAACACTCATACAGACAACAGGAAAATAAAGAGAGAATCTTTACACATTCAAGTGTCTCACTCCGCATTTACACTTTTGTCGAGCTTTAAATTCAACTAAAAGATGATGCTTTTGGCTGCCAGTACGGCAAACATGACACTGTTAGCGTTATGCTGCCGCAAAAAAAAAAAAAAAAAAATCTAATTGTTTTGGCAGAAAAATAGTCTCTCGTAAACTAGAAAAATCCAACCTTTATTTTTGCTTTGATACATTTTACCAGATTCTTAAGCTTATTAAACATTTTTACAAGGACAGGGAAACATGTGGAGGGTGTATTAATGTTGTTAGATTTAGTTCTGGAGTTAAATCTAAGTTTTGGGGGGTTTTTTTTTTTAGATTTTTTTTCCCCCCCAAAAAAAACACAGCTTTTGACTTTTTTAACAACTACCTCAGTTAACAGGAGGGAATTTTGTGATTCAGAACATAAACATGCTCTTTAAAAGGTGCTTCATTGGGGAAAATAAAAATAAAAAGCCGTGACACTTCTGCCAAATTCTGCCTCACTCGCTGTTCCTTTTGAACGAATGTTTCTGCAGATCCACACCTTTCAGTCCGTTGCCCACTCACAATTACATTCTTTCAAACCGTTTGGATCGCCAAAAAAAAGGAGAAAAACGTGCTAAATATCACGTAATTAACAAAATAAAGCAATACCTTGACAACATATGTGTACCTACGCGGCGTGTCAGAATTCACCACTTTGCCCCTCACTCAATCTGCTCGAAGTTGAGGACGTTGCCGTCAAAGTGCGTGAGGACGTGCCTCTCGAATAGCTGCTGCTGGCAGTTGAGGGGGAACTGCTCGGAGCAGACAGGGCATACCTTCCAGTGGCTCTCCACGTGCTGCTCGAAGCTGCGCTGCTCAAAGTGTGGCGGGAAGATCACCTCGCACAGCGGGCAGCGCTTGTGGACGTCCGTACTGCAGGCGGAGGGAAGACAAAAACAGAAAAGGCACCATCTCAAACATTGGGAATAGAAAACTAAAAACTTATCGCCTGTTAAAATATTATCAGCATGAAGACGTACAACAATAGGTATGTTCACAGTGGAGTGCTGTAGTGAAATACAAGTACTTTGTTACTGTACTGAAGTACGTTTTTCATGTTTCTCTATTTTACTGGAAGGGGAGGTATTGCGTAAAATTGACGTTTTTGAGGTTTACATCATGTTACAATGTTATTCCCTCATCTGGAGTGTTGCCTTGATTCTTTCATGCATGTTTGAGAAATCCTTTAATTTCCCATGGCAACCGCTCAGCTGTGCAAAACAGTTGGAGGTACCGAAGGTGCATTTCCTCATTTTTTCCGCCTCTGAGCAGCAGTTTCTAGCTTTCACCTTACAAAGCGGCCTTCCCCTCCCTCACTAAGGGGGGGGGGGAGGCTCCTCCACTAAGCTCCTTCAGACTAACCAGCAGCAATTAGCAAACACCTAGTGGAACTGAGCATCTGCTGAGCTCATTATACGATCTATTTCTCAGTACAACGCTGGTAAAAACCTTGTGAAAGGGTTTATGAGGAGCGATGTTGTGATGACTTTGTAAATGCAGAATTTCTGAAAGGGCAGCAGTTTTTAAAGAGACAGAGGCCCAATTTCAAGGCGTTAAATTAGTTAGTAAAATTTAGCATAATTACTTGATTATGCTATAAAATGGTGCTATGTGTCTGGAAAACACATAATACTGCCTCTTTTAGTAGACTTAATCATGGGTGTTTTCAATTTTTACTGCGCTATATTTCTGTACTGCGTTGCGCTACATGTTACGTTCATGTCAAATTGCGATTTTTTTCTTATTTGTTTGTTGAAATCAATGACTTATTTGAGTTAACAGGTTCAAAAAGTGACTCGTGTCCCAGTTTAGAAAACGGTGTCAGAAAATGTAAATATGATTTACTTGAATGTGTTTACTGCAGTTAAAACAAGACATTGGTTTTACTATGTGTGACATAAAAACTTTCAAAGATATAATCATTCCTCTTTCTGATTTTGCACAATGGCATTTAACTCTGCAGGTCATCCTTTAATTTCTGATGCACAAAATCACAAGTCCAAGTGTAAACTCTGTGTCACAGAGGGTAAACAAAATAAAAACATGCATTATCTGCATGATTTTTCATTGAAATGGCCTAACATTATACATGTATTAAATGAAATATACATACAGTAGGCACACTTAATAATATTCTACAACATTGCATTATGAAATAAATTCAACAAGTACTTTTACTTTCAATATTTTAGGTATTGTTAAATGTAAATACTTACTTTTCCTCCAGTACAAATGGTAGTGAGGTACTATTACCAGAGTACATTTATCATCATCAATATTCCTCTTTTCTTCTTTTACCGTGTTTTTGTTACCTTGAGTCAAAGCAGAAGCTGCTCCTCACTTCACTGCGTCTGCTGGACTCATGGTCACACGGCTGCTCAGCTCTGTCACACACCTTCACCACACAAGCAAACACACACACACAAAAAATGTTGCCGCATTTAAAACGAGGTCCAGCCTCTCTTCATTAATCTTTCTCCTAAGCTCTTTGGGAGTGACATTAATTACGACTTAATGCAAATGAACTTAGTACTGTGCTTTCTAAGAGCGGGCTGTATTTTCACCTCGGTGAACGATGGAGAAGCCCTCCAGAAACAGAGACGGGCAGTGAAATTACGACGGGAGGGCAAAGGCTGGGCATTAAACATTCACGTAGCTGAAATTAACGCTGTGAGAAATGATGTTCTTTAGCTTGCTGACATGTAAAATATATTGTATTAGAGATACAGACCCCAAGATGAAAACCTCTTACTTTTTGCGCCTCCTCTGCTGGAGCCTCCAAGTTCTCCGGGGGAGTGGTGCTGCGGGACGGTTGGATGCAGACCACCTCCTGGTCCCAGCCTGGAGCTCCCGGACCGGTGCTGGGTGGCGACACCGGAGGTGCGCAGGGAGCGGTGCACAGCGGCGCTTCGGGTGGAGGACGGGAAAGGTGCTCAGGGGACAAGACGACGTCCGCCTGGTCTACATTGTGGGAGAACATGGAGGTGTTATAGTCAAAGCAGCAGGGTGGAAGAGGAGGAGGTGCAGAAGTTTCCCTCTGTCTTGCCTTTAGACGTGTCGGTGGAGTAAGGATTGCCGTACTGCAGCTCCGCAGGCCTCTGTGGAACGAGCGGTGGTGGGGAGGGGTCTTGTGGGTAGGGGAGTGGGTAGCGGAGCACCATAGGCTGCTTGGCCTCGGCCCCCTGGACGCCGGCCTCCAGCTCCCTCTGTCTGGATTTGTAAAGCCGGAGTTCCTGGGCAGGATAGATCATCCAGGCAGTAAGGGAAACCGTGGCTCAATGGGAAAAAGAGTTACCCAACTCCCTCCTGCTAAACGCCAATTTGCCCCTGGGAAAGGCACTTGGCACCAAGTTGTATACCCATCTGCATATCGGTGTACAACTAAAATGCCCTCGGACCACACTTTGGACACTCCTGGCTTTCCGAGACATCATAATCCATTTTATTAATGTTTTATAAGTGTTTTTATTTCATTGTTTTTGGTTGTTGTTTTTCATTTCAGACATTTAAAGTGTTCTTTATAAAATGAAAGTTTATTGGTCTTGCATCATGGAGCTACACAATGGCGCAGTTGGTAGCACTGTTGCCTTGCAGCAAGAAGGTAAACTTCTGCACCTCCTGGGTTCGATTCCCAGCCCGGAGTCTTTCTGCATGGAGTTTGCATGTTCTCCCTGTGCATGCGTGGGTTCTCTCCAGGTACTCCGGCTTCCTCCCACAGTCCAAAAACATGACTGCCAGGTTAATTGGCCTCCCCAAATTGTCCCTAAGTGTGAGTGTGTGAGTGCATGGTTGTTTGTCCTGTCTGTTTCTGTGTTGCCCTGCGACAGACTGGCGACCAGTCCAGGGTGTACCCCGGAGATAGGCACCAGCAACCCTCCCGACAAGGGTGTACGGAAAATGGATGGATGGTCTTGCGTCATTATGCCATTATGACTATATTTCTTGGACTCCAGGCAACAATATTACCGTTTATCGCAATAAATACTGGGACAATTTTTTTGTCCAGTAAAATTTACTCTCACATGCAAGACTATATGCATGTTTGTGAGGGTAACTGTGTTAGGCTGTATCAAAGTAATTCTTTTAAAATATTTATTATTCAAAACAGAATTAAGAACCGCGCATCACTTTCCCTTAATTTCACAGTTCTCCACTGCTTCATGTTGGACTATCACATAAAATCCCAAGAAAAAAAGTCTGTAGTTGTAATCTGGCAGCAGGTAGAAAAGTTTCTTTTTTATGCGTTTTAAATTCTCAACACTAAAGAAAATTTATTCCACTTTACTTTCTTGTCAGTTTTCTCTTAGTTGTCCACATTACGTTTCATCTCTTTTTTGCAAGGTTTATACATGAAACATCACATAAACAGAAACCTGATCAAAGCCCATTTTCAGCTCTTGGTTATAAGGAAAAAAAAAAAAAAGAAGAAACAGATACACTTTGAATTTATAGTTCACTTTCCCTAAACACTGTTTTTGCCCTTTGTGATCATATCTGAAGCAGGAGCATTAGTACCCTACTCATTACTGTAATGGGTGTCACAGTCTGGCTCCTTTCTCTGCTCTGGCTCTCGCTGCCATCCAGTGCCTCCTCCCTTTCTTGGCTTTTAAAAAATCCTCCCTGACCTCCTCTCCTGATGACTTCATTAGTGCGCTGCTATCAAGTTTAACATTTAAACCAGGGTTGGGAAGGTGAAACAGACACGTAACGTGGCATTTGCACTGTCTAATGGCAGTGTACCGGCGGGCGAAAGAGGCTGGTGTAGCTGTATAAATTAGTGGACGGGTGGCGAGGTTTGAAGGGGGGTCTGGAGGGGATCAAAAGAGGAAAAAAATCAGACAAAGCACAAAAATTGTCGTGTGATTGAAAGAGATCATTTTACTAGAGCGCTCATGTCAATTTAAAGTACGGTGACAGCAGCATCATGCTATGGGAATGGGAGAGATAGGAAAAAAAAAACTGTTAGACGGCAAAAGACTTGAGATGGTAGCGGAGGGTCACCTAGCAACAGGTCAATATATCTCTTCGCTAGTCTGTACAAACATTATGTAAACCATTTTATTGTTTAGTGTTGCAGTGAATTGAGATAGCCATAAATCTAATGTGTAAAGTTTTGAAATTGTCTATAATTACCTGAAAACTTCTACCCGCTTTAAGCCTGTTGACACTTACAAAATATGACAAAATACAGAAGAAGCCAGAAAAATTAGCCGATTCTGGACAATTACATTAAAGTAAAGGAGCCGATCGATCCAAAATATTGCTAATATTGATACCAAGTTGGTATGAGCATTGATTCGATACCACTGTGGTAAAATCAATAATTTAGTTTTCAGATATCCCAGGGATGCAATGGAAGAAAAAAAAAATTCCAGATTTTCCAAAAATGTCATCTTCAAAGACAGAAGATTCGGTTGGTATATAAAATAGATTTTGCCCTTCCACCTCTACTTTTAACTGTCTCAAAGTCGGTAAAACATAAAGAAAGAATAATGTTGTACCTGAAAAGTACAAAAAAAACTAAACTACAAAGTGCGAGGGGGGCAAATGACAAATACCCAGACAAAACCCCTCAACATACAGCCAGAGCTGAGATGGGATGGTTTAGGTTAAAGTGCGACACTGTTTTAAAATGGCCAAGTGACAGTCCACATCTAAATCAAATTAAAACTGATCCTCAGACAAGCTTTCCGTCTGATTTTATTGAGTTTGAGTTTACTTGGCGTTTGTGTGTGACATAAATTCTTCATATTTTCTATTGCAGTTTCCCGTTTGTGGCAAAATGCAACGGTTTAAAACCAGGAGAAGAACCGATAGCAGAACATATTGGGTCGTCCTAGTGACGTTTTACCTCCTGCAGCTGCTCCTTGTCTTTGAGAGCCTGGGCAAGGTTCTGTTTCAGCTCGGACACCTCGATGGCTCGCTCCGCCATCTGCACCTAGCAACAGCACACACACACACACACACACACCCAGACAGACAGACACGGTAAAATCACTTCAAGGTCACCACAAAACGACACCATCCAGTGATGTCTAATAAGGCATTCTTTGAATGTTCTGAATGCTGAATAAAATTCCTGGCAGGAACGCTTTCTGCCAGATAAGATCATCTTGTCACGCTTCCAGTTTGTGTCAACCGCTGAGCGAGAACATCCGCGTGCCAGCACGCAGGTGAGTAAGAGCGCACAACATTCGCCTCGTGTTTACCCTGGAGCGCTGTCAAGTGCGTGGGGCCCTACTGTAAAAAAAACCACAAGTACGGCCAAAGAAAGCAGATCTGCGGTCTGGGGAAGATGGAAGCGGGTCAAGGGGATCGTCATAAATCCCTCACTTTCCAAAAGAACCGACCCTGTGGGATAGTTTACATCGCTTGCTGCTTGCTCTCCTCTTATTTCACCCCATTTCAAAGGTCTCAGATCATCCGCTGCCCCCCCCCCCCTGCTGCTGCTCTCATGGCTCTTCTTTCTGCCTTGTGTCTATCTGTCTGTCCTGATTTCATCACCCTTAAATTCTATCTGCTTCTTTGGCTCCTCCCTTTAAATTCTCTTTCATCTCCTTTTGTCCTTTCTCGTTCTGCCCTCCTTTCTTGAATTTACGGCGTATCACCCCCACACGCGTCTCTTCGTCTCTCTGTGTATTCCTCTCCCCCTGTCTCCATCCTCTGGCTGACTCATGTAAACAGCCGTAAAGCACAGCGTTCTGCGGCGGACTGTCTCTTCTTCTGCTCTCTCTCTATCTCTCTGTTCGGACTACAGGAGCCATTAAGAACAAACCGGGGCCCAGGGCGGTCACCTCAGCAAAGGAACTATATCAAAGTGAAGGGAGAGCTGTATTTATCGCCTGGATAAACACACACTCACTCACCAAGAGTAAGTGCCAGTCAGACAAAAGAGAAGAGAGCCCCGTTCGATAATCTGCAAACGTGGCACGCAAACTAGTGCAAAAGCAAGGACCGGGATTAAAGTGAAAAAAGGGTGAGACATTTATATTTTCAAAATCATTTAGATGTATAATAAAATAAAGCAAAGATGAAGGAAAGCCACCTACTTCATATTAGTTAGAAACACTGAAATGTGTTAAAGACCTCAAAATAAATTCATCTTTCGATGCGGCAGTAAAATCTCAAAAGAAAAGATGTTTAAAAATCATTGAATTAAAATAATTGCTCTAACAAAATATCCAGCTGTATAATGATTGGCAGGCTTTACTTTTCAAGTTGATCATATTTTTTAATAACTTAAAAATGCTGGGTTAAAACGATAAACAGTTTTAATTATAAATTGAATAAATTTTTTTATGTAATAAATAGATTTTTTTATGACATGGCACTAAAAATACCGGTCGTATTGTTTTAGACCTATTTTTTTTTTGTCATCAATTTACTTAATTACTTTTTCCCCTCATTTTCAATAAGTTTCAAAATTCCACAGAGAGAAACATCTTCTTTTCTGCAAAGGTTTAATGACTTTCTTTATTGTAAAATCTAAAACCCAAAATGAGGATATTAAAAAAATTCCTAAAGTAGCCTTTATTAGAAAATGTAAGTTGCCATTTCTTTTAAAAGGTCTTGCAACATTTTCAGCTCCAAACAATTCTTAATTAGCTGGACTCGAGGCAACTATGGCTTCTACAATGGTAAAGTTTTCAGACTCCTAGTCTGGTTATTTGGGACTTTCTTGTTTTCCTGGGGAGCAATTATGATGCAACACAAAGTCAACAACTCAACTCAATCAGTTTACAAATTCACTCTGGATTGTTTGAATACATTGGAACAGTTTGGGATGATCTGAATTAGATTGCACATTACCACATATGTGTCAGTTTTTTTTTTCAAATATTTGTTTGGATTTGCTGTTGTATTAATAACCTGAACTATTTGAGACAAACAGAAAATAAATAAGAGCGATGCTGTCTCACTCTGAATCGTCCCTCCTCATCGGCCAGCCGCTGTTTTAGCGTGTCGTTGATCACGCACTGCTCCCTCCACTTCTCCTCCATCACGGCCAGCTCCGCCTCCACCGAGCGCGTCTGTTCCTTCTCTGCATCCGCTGTGCTCCTCCCCTCCGCCTCCAGCGGCTCCCGGCCTTCCGCGCTGGCCCTCGTGTCCGCCTCGCTCTGCTCCTCGGCCCGCAACCTCTCGTCGCTTACCTCCACCCAGCTCGCCATCTTCAGGCTCTCCTCGGGCAGGTTCTCCTTCTTCTTCTCCTCCCCGTCGCCACCATTTTCCGTGTCATCTCTTCCGGCCGCCGCCGTGGCCTCCATTGGCGACGTCTCCACCTGTTTTTCCTCCACCTCTGTGCCACTGTAGACCTCCGCAAATGTGGATTGTTCGTTTTTTACTTCAGGGGTGATTGTCATGTCTGCTGCTTCTTGTAGAATCGCACAAGTAGGATTTCCTGCATACACAGAAAACTGGTTTAATATATAATATAAGGAAAGACACTTTTGAGTAAGTTGGGTACACTGAGGTGTTTGCCATCAATCCACCAAAGAACCATAAATCTCAACACGTTCTGTTGTTACTTAACTATGACAGACGCAAGACAAAAAGAACTAAGCATTTGTTGCGACAAAATTAGAGAAAAACAAACAACATTAACACAGAATAGTGCTGTCACCATCGGGCTTCAAAGGGAGGATGAATTCAAATTGTATTGGCAAATTCTCCCACCTGGGCTGCCCACTGTCAGGTGAATCTGTATCTAAAAATCTAAAATAATTCACCCTATGACTTCTAGAGGTAACTGCACAAGATTTTATTTAAACATATCAGAGTAAAAGGAGTCTGAATACAAGTGTGCGTGTTTTTATCTTTTGCATTCCAAAAGCCATGTCAAAAATGTTACCCACCTGATAATTACGCATTACTTCGGGTTGCTCTTTCATCTGGATTTCCAATAAAACATGCTAAGCTCTGGTTGTAATGTGACACAATGTGAAAAAGTTTAAGGGGTTTGAATGCTTTTACAAGGCCCTGTAAGCCTGTGTGGGTGTGTGTGTTTTGGTGTGTGTAACAGTCGTACCCTCAGTCGGAGACTCCGGACTGGACACCAGCGGTTCCTGAGTCGTCTCTGTGGACACGTTTTTCTTTGACTCCTGCAATGAAACAAAATGAATTGTCGATTTAAGATTTAAGGGGAGGCGGTTAGTGAAGCAGGTTGGCTGTTCTCTCTCTGTGTGTGTGTTGTTGTTTATTTTTTTTAATGGCTTTTAAACACACCATAATAACGCCTTGTAACTCCGCAGTACTGAGCTTGGCCACCTGCCTGCGGAGGCGCTGACACTCCCGGTACTTCTCCTTGTAGTGCTCGGCAGCCATGTGGAGGCGCAGCTTCAGCTCCTCCACCTCCCTCTGAAGCTCCGCCTCCGCCTCCGACACTACAGCGCCGTCGCCGCTCGTTCCGACGCCCTGGGACGCAAAAGACGAGATCGGTGACGTGTGCTTCGCATTTGATGCAGATCGAGTGTAAAAGTAACAATCCCGAGCCGGGGGAACTGACCACCTCCTTGCGAGCGGTGCTCTTCATCCGGTCCAGCTGGCTCTCCATGCGCTGGCACTCGGCCTGAGCGTCGGCCAGACTGGCCCGGAGCTTGTCGGCCTCGATGCGGGCGCGGTACAGCTCGGTCATGGTGTGGTCGCGGGCGCCGGCCGAGTCCCGCAGCTCGGAGGCGAGCAGGGCAGCCTGCTGTCGGGACGCCTGCAGCTGCTCCTCGGCCTGACGGAGCTGCTCGCGTAGGCGGCCGAGCTCTGCCTAAACTCGTAAGAGATATTAGTGTTAATCAGATTAATTACAGTCTAATCACGACTAATCACTATGCCTAACTTTGTGAGCTTGAAATATAAATATGTAAGCAGTTGTGGATCTTATAAGAATGGGGTTGTGGGCAAATCCCTCCTTCTGCTGCATTCCAATGAATTGAAACGCAAGCAATTATCTTTTTTTGTTGTTGTTGCAGAAAGGAGGTGATGTAGTCTCCCAGAACTCAACAGCAACTAAGGGAAAGTTACTCCACTACACACGCACACACACAAGTACAAAAGTAGTAACAAACTTGTTTGGGGAACCACTGACAGATGAGATATATTTTATTCTCTAGTTCTTGGGTTTCCCACCCTTTGTGATGGCACCCTGGGCAACTGCCCAATAGCCCTTATGAAAAACAGTAACTGTTTGAACGTTATCAAAATCTAAAGTTAGTCGGTTTTCTAGGTTTTATACTCAGGAAGGTTTATAGGACATAATTTTGTTTTGAACATTAATTTTAGACATGTCCATTGATTTCCTATGGAACTCGTGTGACAATCATTGTCCTCATCCAGCTGAGCGACCGGCGTAATTTGTGCATGAGAAATTTCTAGCTCATACACGCAGCTGTATGCAACACAAGAAAGCTGAAAAATGTGCAACCTCTGTTGCCGTCTGCTGTCGCATAAAACGTTCATCTGTCGCTGTCGTTTGTTGCCCCCTGTGTGTCAAGCCCACAGCGAACTGCTGTGAACTCGGTCGCCCTTCGCGAGACAAAGGCTTTTAGGTCAAAATAACAGTTTGATTAATCTGCATTTTGCAATATCAACAGTTTTAAATTTTCAGATTAATCGCATGCGTTAATGTTGACGGCCCTAAGTCGAAATGGCAGCTTGTGTCACATTTAAGTCCTGTTTTCACAGCCCTGCAGTGTGAGACCTTGTCATGTCTGTGCTCCAGCAGCTCCCTCTCCAGACTGTCTCGCTGAGCGACGCAGGCCCTCAGCCTCTCCAGCTCCTCTTGGAACTGAGCAATGGTCACCTCCCTGTTCAGCTCCACCGCCTTCAGCATCTGCAGCTCGGCGCTCAGCTTGGTGTTCTCCAGCTCGGTGCTGCGCAGGTGAGCCTAACGCGGGTCCCGAAGCAGAAGAGAACAGTTCAGACTGGAGACGAAAACAAGAGCCTCCATAACTCCGTGATATAAAATGTTTGGTGTTTTGTTTGGGGTTTTTTTTGCACCTTATAAAGGTCTCTCTCATCCTTCTCGTTCTTCAGCTGGCTCTCTAGGGTGTCTCGCTCTGCTGTCAGCTTCTTCAAACGGTCTCGCAGACTGCATCAGAAAACAAGTCTCTGTAGTCTTAATGTCATTGTACAGAACATACTAAGGCTGGACGATATGGTCTAGAATCAATATCATGATATCTTGAGCAGTTCACTTGGATAACGTCAAATGGACGATAACACCAACACCCCCCAAACCATCTACTCCCCCACCAGAAGTAAAGAATGTGATAGGCCAGCATAAAATACTTCACAGTAATTGCGGTAATTGCGGTTTTTCACAATTATTTTTATGGCCATTTAATGGTTTTAAAACTACAGAGTCTGCAAATAAATGAAGAAAACATGTACTTTTAGTTAAGAGTTATTGAACAAATAAGCACAACTGAACAAGTTTAGAAGTATAAAATAACTTCACTTCCAAAGTCCTAATTGAACCCAATATATTACCAAACGATTGATGACGCAACTTTTTTTTTTAGGGGAAATGAGCTGCAACCTCGAGACCTCTTGTGTCATGGCGCTTATTTCATGAACTTAACCCTCCCGCGGTCTATAGAGATGGGGTCTCCACAAGTTTTTTTTTACTCTGTGCGCAGTTTACTAGATTTTTTTTAATGTGTTGTTTCGGACAGCCCTCCCACCCCTCCAGCCGACCACGTCATTTTCCGCACTCCTGATAGTCGGGCAGCTCGCGCTCATACTGCGGAAGGGTTAAGCCGCGCTCCCCTCGCGTTTACCATTCAAAGTAAAAACTCACGTCGCATTTTTAGGCTGCTCCCATACAGTCTTATCTCGATCAACTGCATGGCTGCGGCGTCGACATTTTAAATTTTCTCCATTTTCTCAGCCTTGACGTCTGTTTTTCGCTTCTTGCTACTGATTGGATGGGGTGCAGTTACGTGACTTACAGACGATACACGTACCGCGACGTCTTAAAAAAAAAAAAAAAAAAGTTATTTAAAAACACAAGTCGATAATTTTAGATTTATCATCCAGGCCTAGCATACGTAAGTCACGCTTGCAACACAACATAGTCGAGCTGCTGTAGTTCTTCCACGGACTGTACTGGAATCATTTTGACAGAATTGATTCTTCCATCATTCATATCTGTACAGTGTGTTCGTCTCTCAGCTAGATGGTTCCATATAAGGATTTTCGCCTCACCAGTCCAGTTCAGTCTCCTTCTGAAGGCCCCTCTGGGTGACTCCCAGCAGGTCCTCCTCCAGCTGCCGGACTCGGTCTTTGGCCTCCGACAGCCTCCTCCGTACTTCTTCCCTCTCGTCGGAGAGTCCCTGCGAAGAGCGCAGCAGCTCCTGCGGGGAAAAAGAGGCGGCCAATCAGAGCAGCTGATACAGCAGCTTCAACCTGACGTGGTGAAAATTTCCATGCTAATTATCTAGTAAATTATTTTGTTCTTACAGGTTTTCAACATTCTGATATACAAAGGCTTAGGCCAAAACCTAATTTTCCTAATCAAAACTTCAGATTTTTTCAGAGGTTTACACATTGATTTAGTTAGCTTTTAAATTTGGCTGCGTGTTAAAGGGCTATTTTACAATTTGTCTTGTTTGAGTCAACTTAGATGGGCCCTATTTTAAAATCCATAGTGCCAAGTATGGATTGGACAATTCAAAACAAAATACAGACTTTGTAAAGCACAATTTACCTTCAGTGTTTTGACATTGTTTTGTTTGCCAACTAAATCAGAGTGACTTTAATAAGCAAATGTTCTGCTAAAAATTCTAATTTTAAAGGGTATAGAGGTCTAAAGAGCTGTGTCTTTTTGGTTGAATGGGTGTGAACTTATTTCTGTCAGAAACTGAAAAACCAAAAACAATCAGTGAAACTAAACCCAAATTAAATCTAATTTATTTTTCATTTTATTTTATTTTTTTTAAGAACAAATGTGATTTGAAGAAAAATTAAATTAAAAAGTAATTTACTTTGACAGACAAGTAGATATGTATGCTATAGGTACTGTTACAAGGAAATTTGACTTTTTAAAATATTTGATATTTTATTTCTTTTAAGTATCTGAAACAATATTGTCAAACTGCTGGCATGACCTTTCCTGTTTTATTCACTGTTTTTCTTCCACACTGTTGTTCTTTATTTTTCAGCATTTATGAGGTGCTGTGGCAAAACTTGAAACTGCTGCTGTGCAATTACTCAACAGGTTGTTGCTAGGTAACCAAACAGCAAATTAGTTAGTTGATACTTAGCTCACGTTCTGCTAAAGCCTTCCCTCTGCCTACCTCTCCCAGAATGCTGTGCGGTTCTGGCTGGAGTTCAGTACTGAATATTCTGTCAGATGTATTATCTATTGATATTGCTCACGTGTATTTCACGACATATATTGCCTTAAATGTACATAATTCAAAAATAGAAGGAAAATGATACAAGTTTTCAACATTTTTTCACAAATAAAATCTGGAAAGTGTGGTGTATATGTAGTCCCCTTTCTAAAAAAAAAATGATGTGCTACTTTGCGTTGGTCTGTCACATAAAGTCCCAATGAAAACATCTGAAACTCTAAAAGGAATATGAATATAAGACACTGTAAGGAACACAGAGATGCAAAAAAAAAGCTCTAGGTAACAAAAGAAACCATGAAGTCTGTTTTTACCATATGGTGTGTGCCGGCTGAAGAACAACCTGTTTAAACTTGCTGCACATCGCTACCGAATGACTTTAAATCATCGACGGCTAATATTAGAAGTGACAGGACAGCATAGCTACTGCACACGCCTCTCTTTCAGGAGCAAAAAAAAAAAACCGCACCCACTTTCTCTTCCCCAATACACACACATGCACACGCAAAAGCTACAGCTGCACATTAAAAGGACATTTAGACTGTCAAACCCAGACGGTAACAATCAATCCAACATAGATAAGAGTCCAAATGTATCCATCGGTGCACACTAAGGCCCCGTCTCCCTCTGGGCTTGGCTCTACATGGATCGCTGTATGATTTTTTTTACGGCTGGCATTTGGGAAGCACTTTAGCAGTGCATAAAGACCTTATAAAAAGTGTAGTCGTAAAATTAGCAGCCACAAAATATGTACTTATGTTTTCATGTTAAACTCAAAGGGATATTTTCATCGGGAGAGCCACGAGCTGACGCGCCCTCCAACAAGTCGTATATCCACAGATGGACACGGCTGTTGAATGAGAAGCGGGACGGTATTAACAATGTGTGTGTATTACCATTTAAATTTATGGCAATTTTGTCCTTCATAAAATAAGAGCAGCAGGCTAACTCAAAGCAGCCTGATCTCAACTACAGTGGACCTCAGCCCAGGGAGGTCCACCAGGGGGCGATATGAGACCAGATTCAAACTTTCAGAGCTCTTGGCAGATTTCAGCGTTTCACCTCTTTCTGCCAACCCCTCTGCTCTCCTAAAAACTGGAACCAGTGCCAAGCCAGTTCTCATCAACTGAGCAATGCAGCAAATAATAAAAACCCTACATGTGACTCATCCTGGGAAGAGGGGAAAGATTGACAAACGTCCAGGTTACAGATTTCCTATTTCAAAATGTGATTCAGTCTTTGCCCTACAAATGTAGCCCTGGAAGAGAAAGAAAGAGGCGAGGAAAAATAGTAGGAGAGCGGTGGCCGCCGAATCGCGTGACTGAGCTGTGTTTGTCCCTGAGGCTGGGCAGGGCTGTTTTTTCATAAAGGCGGTTTTGTGGACTACCCTCCTGTCATTCTGCACACACAGACTAAAAGGGTTTTTGCAAGCGGGTGGCATAATGAGCGTGTTTGTGTGTGTGTGTGTGTTTTGTGCGTGTGTGAAGGCAAACCCGAGGGGCCCCGCTGGCGTGCGACCTGAATGCGAGAGCGACGCCTTGGTGCGCGCGTGTTTGACGTCATGTTTGTTCACTCTGCGGTCGAGATGGCATCGTCGCTGACGCCAGATGCCCGGGAAAAAACTGTGTCCCAATTCCGTTCTGGACCACTGAGTCAGGTCGTTAAAGGAAGGAGTGGGAGACGAGGGGGGCGGAGGGGAAGGCACGCAAACACACACACACACACACACACGCATGCTCACATAGCAGCAGTTTGAAGTGTGTCTGTCAAACATGGACGCAAATTATTCATAAATGTGCAGGACTTTGAAGTTTTCAGGTCAATGATCGCTGACGAGGACGCGGCTCCTAGCGGGAAGTGCTAGCGGCGTCTGGCTGTCCGCATACAAATCCCTGTTAAAAAGCCAAGCTTCAATTTTTTGGTTTTTTAAACCATTTTCCAAATTCGGTTTGGCACAACACTTTTCCACAATTCAACTGAAAATAAAAAAATGAACAAATCTGTTGAATCAAAACGTAGGGATGATCGGCCAGAAAATTGCAATCGGTGCAACTCTATTGAAGAAGCTGCAATAACCATACAAATGCTTACACTAACACTTTGTACCAATAACTAACTATTTGCAATTGTTCAATTTGAGCATTCAGCAAAAAGGATCACATTGCACCAAGGTGTCAATCTGGAAAAAAGCAAAAGCAGAACTCCACAGCTTTAACGGTGCCTTGAAGACGATCAGCATTAACAGAAGAAAATATTACATCAAGGCGACAAAACAAAAATTGGGTGTTTTCCAAAAATAAGGAGGGGGGAAAAAAACCCAGTTAACTCTAGGAAGTTCTGTCAACCTCTTGTTGTGTTCTGCATGTGAGAATGTCACCTCTACTGTGTCTAAAGCAAGAAGTTGCAGAACTGAATCATTTTCTTCCAAAGAAAACACCCAGGCCTAATGTGTGACTAAAATTTTCCTGTGTAGGACAATGTTATGGTCTGATGAAACCAGACTTACCATGCCCACAGCTAGACAATGCATAATCAAAAATTAACTAAATCTTGACCAGAAAATCCCCGCGGTCACCAGAAAGCGGGGCTGTGGCCACAAGACGCCTTGGCAAATCTGGTGAGGTTTGAAGAACGTCAGTAAGACACAGTCGGCAAATACTGTCAAATCGAGAAAACTCAATACTGAAACTGGATAGAAGGGTTCTTCAACAAAGTTCTAGTTTAAGTGTGTGGGAACTTGTGTGACCAGGTCGTTAGGGTTTTTTTTTATTTTACCCCTAATAGCTTTGTCTGTTATTCATTCTACATGATATATGTCATATTAAACTGGACACCTTCTGAAATGATTTACTATGATCTAAATTTTTTACAACATAAAAAGCTGGACTTTTAACAGGGGTGTGTACACTTCTGAGATCCACGGCACACACAAACACACTGAAACTGTCCCACTTTCGGTCTCAACATCATCTAAATGGCTTATAATTTAAATGAGTGGTTATGCACACAGATGCACACAAATGGTGTGCTGTCGCTCGTTCGGTAACATTTTAGACCACTCCGCCTCGTCTGTCTGACCTGGTTGTGTGTCCGCAGCAGGCAACACGTCTCCCTCTCCTGCTCCCTTTCCTTGACCAGTTGCTTCTGCTCCTCCTGCAGCTGTTGTTTCTCCTCCTGCAGGAGGCGCATGGCCTTCAGCAGCTCCCTGCGCTCCTGCTGTGCCTCCTCCACACGCTGTCAGACACAAGGAGACAAAACAACCATAATGTGGCGCCGGTATCTGGAGATCCGGAGTTTTAATGTAACTTTTCTTGTTTTCTTTAATAGGTTCTGTGAGTGTCATGGCAAAAAAACTCTCTAAAACATTCAGTAGTGACCTTTATGGGGTGTAAAGGTACGGTACAACAGCAGAAAGAAACAAACGCCAAAACTGAGATTTACTCATTTTAAACTGAAAATAAACCTTGACATATTTAGTCCAAAACTGAAAGGCATCTTTCCTGGTATTAATACAAAGCAATAAAAGTGTTTGTTTCACTTCATTTTTCATACTGAATGAAAGGGCTGAATAACGTCTCCCAGTGTGGCAATTCATACACTGGGAGAATACACACACCAAGAAAGAATAAATACGCAAATTGCTTGACATAAAACACTATTGCATCATTATAGGGCCTGCCAGATTTCACCACTCACTGAGTAAACACAAGCTGGAGAGTCTTCAACATCCTGCATATCAGTATTACAAACGTCATTGCATTCATTTGGTGTGGAGTGCTTTAGACAGAAGATTAATCGACTCATTTTCTATTGTGCAATCTATAGTAATAGAAACACACACATTCCAAGTTTAACTTCTAGTGCCCATGACAACTATGTAGTATTGAGGCAGTACACATACATACAGTCACACATATCCTTATATGTCAAAAATAAAAATAAAAAATCAAGCATATGTTCCCATCCCTGTGGCTTAGAGTTGGTACAGTACGCTTAGTGTCCACACAACACACAAAATGTATCGACTGTTTAAAAAAATTGGCCTACAATTTTATTTAAACAGAGCCAGCAAGTTTTTTTTGCTTACTTGTGATCTCTGTATTTTGTGCAGTGGCCTAAAAACAGTCCTATAGCAAACTCTATCCTTTGCTTTAGTTGCATATAAAACACTCCACATGCTCTTTATATCTTCCTCTTATGTTCTGCAGAGATTCTTGCACAAGCTAATAATCCCTTTTGTTCCCACAAATCAATACTGTGTTTAAAACAGTGTTTGTTCTTTAAAACAAAGATTATGGGTGTGGAATCATCCAGTTTATGTTTGATAAGTTTTAAAATTAGCAAAAAAATTTTAAGTAAATAAATAAAATGAGAAAAGAGAAAGTAAACTATCCCTTTAATTTAATTTTGTACAGCTAGCTACATATTGCTCATATGTTAAATACAGAAACAAAAAAAAAAAGCAGCTGCTCCAATCATATTTTATTTTGTAACAAATATTACGGGAAAAAAGCCTCAAAATGGGCCATTTGAAACACAGTGGTGCAAAGATCTCATGTCATTCTGCCACACGAAGAGAATCCGATTGTATGAAAGCAGCAGAAGAGTTGGACTGATTCAGTTCCGAGGGCCGAGGAGCTGAAATGGGACAAAGATATACTGCCATGTGTCTGCTGCTGCCTAAAAAAAGCAGTTGATGATGTCAGAGTTGACTGCTTGGAGGTCAAGAGCAGAAAGACCAAATATAAGCAACGGTCGTGTGTGGTCTACCTCTAGCAGGCCGGTCTTGGTGGTAACGACCAGAATGTCTGAGTTGCTGTCTTCCTCTGTGACAGTCAGCAGCTCCTCAGTGGGCGTGGCGGGCCTGAACTGGAAGGGCGTGCTGGCACCTCTGATATCCCCCGCGTGAGTGACATAACAGAACTGGTAAAACTCCCCGTCCGACTTAGGGACATAATAACCTGCGAGGGAGAGAGAAATAGGAGTTGCAGTATTAAAATTATGTTTTATTTCCAACCTGTTTTGATATTAATACAAACAAGTGTTTCTGTCTATATTTACAACAAGTCCTTCGCATGCTGACACATCAAACAGCCTGTATTTACTCTGAGATTCAACTGGCGCTTTTTACTCTCCTCTCAGAAACGGAGCGGCGTTGAGTAGAGTCGATCCAGTAGCCGGCCGCTTTTACTGACTCCTAACGCACCGCAGTGTGAACTCATATTTTCACTGGGTAATATCTGACCATTCCAGGTCCAGTAAAAACCAATCAGCAGACCCTCAGCGTGAGTAGGGGTGTGTGTGTGTGTGTGTGTGTGTGTGTGGTAGGAGAGGTGCGCTGGTCCCAGGCCGTCGTTTGCGGTTGTTCTCCCTTATTAAATAAGAGTGCTTGTTTTTATATGCACCGTAAAATGGAGGAGTTACTTTGGAATACCCAGGCTCTGTATAGTGGTTTCCGTAATAATATGTGTGTGGATCTCTTGAATTCGTACCTTGAAACACAACAGTCCTGTGCACAGTACTTCCCGGCTCGTAGTTCTCAGGCATTGGAGACCAAAGGAAGGTGTAATAATCTCTGGCTGTGCTCCAACCCACCTGGGAAAGCAGCGTGCATAAAAAAAGATTTTAAATTTGAAAATTCATACAGTCCAAATATTGATTTCTTCTTTTTTTTTTTTTGAAACGTGTATTACATTTTACTTTCAAAAAAAAAAAAAAAAAAAACTATCTGGAGGACTCAGCTCTACAAGTTCTTTTCTTCTACCAATGACAACTTTAAACGCGTGGCTTCATGTATTCAGGTCCCTTTATTCAAATAAATGTAAAGAAATCCAGGGCAAACGCCAAGGGGGAGTGCACCGTTCGATTGGCCCCGATTTCCTTAACTTTAGTAGATTGCCGATCTGCCAATATTTACATGAGAAACCAATTAACCTATTTCCACAAAGGCCTGAAAATCAACCACTGCCCACTTTTGCTTTACCGTGAGAGTCTGGATGTGCACAGTTAACAACAGTCGCCCCTCTGTTGCTAACTTAGCGACTTTTCAAACAAATAAATCGGTATCGGCAGGTCAGGCTTATTAAGGATGAGTGATCAGTCAGAGAGCACCCCTATTTAAATCATAACATATCTATGTGTTAGAATGGCCTAGTCAAAGTCCAGACCTAAATCTAATTAAGAATTTGTGGCAAGAAATAAAAATAACACTCAGTGAAGCTATCTGATCAAGACTGAGCTAACGCTTGCAGGTAGGGAGGGACCCTACCTACTAAGATACAATTATTTTGTGTTGCACATACAGAATAATTGTATGTGTAATTCTAGCCAAAGGTGGCTCAGCAAAGCATTGATTCAATAATGCTGAATACATGTATGTGCATGCCAACACTTTTGAAGACTGCTTGCTTATTTTTAATTTTCAAACATTTTCAGAACCACAGTAGAGATATGCACTGGATTATTTTTGTCAATAACATAAAATCCTAATAAAATACAAGAAGCTCGTGGTTGTAAATTATCAAAGTTGTAGGAGAGGAAAGACGGATGAATGGATGGATGGACAGACACCTGGACTGAAACATGGACTGACAGGTGGATGGAGTAATATGCCTCCATGGGAAGAGCAGTGGTCTTGCAATAAGTAGCGCTTTGATTGGTCAGTTTGACTTTATAAGTTCAGTCAGTGATGAATAAAAAGAAAAATTAGGAAAAGGAGTAGGTTTTTTTACCCGGAAATAATTTCTTGTTTTCTTAAGTCAGTCATGTACCACCAAACGTTCAAGTTAAATGTGTGACACAACTCAATCACATGCGGTCCTATAAAAATATATATATATAAAAAAATAGTTATATGTAAATATATATCAAAATTAATATATGAAGAAAGAATTACATCTTACAATTCAGTCACATTGTCTAGTTTACCATGAAGGAAATAGGGTGGACAAAGTCTTTGTACGGTTCAATTTAAAAATAAAAATCTAAATATCCTGCTGTTGATATCCTATCTAGCTAATAAACAATTACTTTAATAATTAATACAATGGAAAACAGTTTTATTGAAATGTTGAGTTGCTTACACCAATCCCATAAAAGTATTTAGACGTTCAAACTGTAAATCAACTGAACTACAGGAAGCATTTGTCAAAAGTGTCAGTTTTAAACGCATTGTTTCCTTAAACATAATCGCTGCGTCTCCCCACCCCCATCACCACATAAGACACATCACATCTCTGCTGCAAAGCGCCAGTAGCAGTCAGTGTGAAGCCCTACGCCAAGAACATTCTTTTCCACCTCCACTGGTGTCTCAGCCATGAGCTCGGCGCTTCGGTGGCCTCGCGCCAGCCTTTGCTTGTGCGGTCATGTGTGTTTGCACAAGACAGAAGAGAGAAGAAAAAAAAGGCATCAATAATTTTGCTAATTGCAGAGGTGAGGTTGACTGACGTTTGCTTAGACGTGGAATAGCATTCCAGGAGAGGAGTGATGTTATAAAATAATCACAGGCAAGGCAGCTATCAATCACTCAAGGCCAAGTGAGAGGGGACAGCGTGATGACACGTTAATTATACGCTCGTGCAACGGGTTTCTCCCTGCCGACCCGGCGAAACATGCCGCAACTGAAAACCTTCTGGGGTTTCCTTTTTTTTTTTTGTTGGAGTGGTGTGGGAGTGGGCGAGTTAAAAACTTGGAAATGTGAGCGGGAGTACTAAAATTTATCCCCCCCAAAAATAAAAAACACACACAGAAAACGAACGCCGTGTTATGTTTAAAATGTACACTGTCCATGTTTGCCGTGTACACACAGCATGTGAATACTGTGTGTACACGGCAACTCCGTCCAGGAAAATGTTTGTTGCATCAGAATCCCTGTATCAATGTGCTGCATGAGCACTTTTAGCCACTAGGAGGCGTCTGTACTCAACTTAAACCCACCGTTCCTGCCTGCTCTGAGTCATGCTCAGAGCAGACCTCAGCTCTGCTGCTTAGTCTGGCTCTCTCACAGGTAGCACATAAAGATGGGATGGGAAAGAGGAAGAAAATATTCTGTCCCTGAGTCAGACCTGCGAAAAATGTTTGCCTCTGGGAAGACATAAACCTTCATGCTAAAGACTAGTATTAACAGCTTTGGAGTGTGAAAGTCAACTGTAATCAGTTTTGTTTTAAAAAATTCCCCAGCATCGTAACTCGAACTGAAACTTTCTGCCATAGCTTAAAATGTGCATCATTTATGAAAGATCATAACTTTTTTTTTTTTTTTTTGGAATAGCGCTTTATTTACACCTTTTTAACATTTTTGTGAGACCAACGCAAAGTAGCGCTTACCCATAAAGGGAAAGCAAAATGATAGATGGTTTTTAAAATTTTTACATACTGTTCTAAAAAGCACTGTGTGTATTTGTATCCACACAATGCTGTGAAACCGACTGCGGTCAGACGTCAAGTAATAATGAAAGAGATAATAGTACAAATCCAGCTGTTCTGCAAAGGCCTCGGAAGTGTGTTGAGAGAATATTAGTGAACACACAGCATCACAAAGAGCAAAGAACACAGCAGACATAGACTGGGTTATAAAACAATTTCCCAAACATTGAGCATCTCAAAGAGTTTTACTCAAAAGTGAAAAGAGCAGGAAACAACTACAAACTTAGTGAGGTATGGATATTCAACTAAGCTAACAGGCTGAGTCAGGTCAGTTGGCAGAGTCCCATGGATCAGGTCGAAGAATTTGAAAGCAAAACAAACATTAGGATGCATTCACACGATAGGCACATGTGATCAGACTTTTTGATGGCAGTCAGAACCAGGCAATTCCGATCTTTCCACCCCTAAAACGTCAGATTTTATTTGAGTTGGTATTTGGTACCAACTCAAATACGTATGCGACAGTTTTTAAAGCGTCTGTGGTCAGAACGGTCACATCGCATTTTACACCATCCGACTGCACACACAAACACACTTCTCCACAGAATGCTCCACAACAGGCTGTTGCTATTAGTTGTGCTTTGTTTTTTTTCCTGGTGTCCTTCGTCTTGTTATGATCATGTGACAATACTGTCGGCTCCCATTGCTGAACAACTTTAATATTGATCCATCGACTTTCGTAAAGAGTGCACTTCTGTGTGACGTCTACCTTCTTCTACTTCTGCGCGTTGCTTTAGGGTCTTAAGCCTTTTGAAAACAAAAATTTGATTGCGATCGCATTTAATTTGTACAATGAATGACCACGCAGAAAAACTCCCAAAAAAGAACAAACTGGAATTGACTCAGTCAAAGTCCAGACCTAAATAAATTAAAGAATCTGTGTCATGATTATAAGCCGCTCTTTACAGATGAGCTGAAGCTGTTTTGCAAAGAATGTGCACAACTATTAGTAGTTATGTGTGAAGTCTGTAGAAACATGTGGTTTTACAAAGTATTTACATGAGGAGCTAAGGACTATATTTTCCTTTTTCTTCTATGTAACATCTATGCACCACTTTTTGCTATTCTAGCACACTTATTTCCAATAAAGTACAGTAAATATTGTTTTGGTTTAATGGGTATAAAGACAGTGGCAAGACTTTGCAACTATAAAATAAAGTCCTAATGAACGCAAAAAAGACAGGCATATACGTCAAAGAGGATTAAAAATCTACGGTCTGCTTGTTCCCTGACATGGAGCTCTGACCATCAAACGGGTTTCTTTAGCATGGATTACCATAATTACATTTTCCAATCCTCAAGTTTTTTTTTTTTTTTTTTCCAAATAAACTCAGCATCTTTATTCCTTTTTAATTGAACTGGTGGATTTGAAGTCAGTTCTTAAAACTCCGATAAAACGTTTGTCTTTTGTCTTTACGAGACATTAAGTTTCCCGGCTCCCATTTCCTGTTAATTACGTGTGAGATTTGATGGCCCTGATAAAAGAGTCCAAGCAGAGAAGGGAAATGGGCTGATGGAAAGTCAAAGGAAGGGGAATCGGGGGGCACACGTGAAATGATGGAAAGGGAAGGGGTCTTAATAAGAATCAGAGTGGTTCATAAAGAGGGCCAAATGTGTGCAAACAGCCCACCGTGTATACTCTTCCTTGTTCTGCCTGCAGAACAACCACACCAAAGCTTGCGGTAGACTTTCAGGCTTGTAGTGACGAATCATTACTGTCGGGGCGGATGCATGTGTTAATGTGCTAAGTGCAAAACTATGGGCAATTAATGCGACCCTAACACTTGTTTGTACCACCAGAAACCTGCGTAAATGGCTGTGATTTCAAAAAAATATCGAACATTGAGAGAAAAAGTAAATTGCATTAACCGAATACCTTGAAAATGCCCACCCAGTCCTTGGGGTGGGGAGTAATGTAAGGGGTCAGTGTGTAACGGCACTCCAAGGGGGCCTGTGGTAGGAAACTCTTCCCCACGTTCTGGAAGATGACATGAGCGAAGTTGGATGTTTCCATGATGCTGACGCTGCAGCCAGGCGATGAGTCCACCACCTGGAATGATGACATCCTGCCCTGCTGGTCACTTCATTTGCCTGGTAGTGAGAAAAACAGAAGAGCAACAGTAGGAGGAGATTGTATTCTTTTCCTTTCACACACATATCAGTTTGCAGAAGTCTTCAAATCTTTTGAATCGTTGTCACTTTATAGCCATAAACTTCAACGTGTTTAATTAGAATTTAGTGTGGCAGATCATCAGAAGACTTACTGGGGATCTGTTCTCAATATGCTTATAGAGTACGACATTTATTTAGATATATGGAGGACCACAATTTAGTATTTCCTGACCTTACTCTGTCTGGTACTGTTCCTATTGTTTGTGCTGCGGGTAAATACTTAGGACGCTATATATATCTGACAATATGGCTTTTCAAATGAAATGCAAAATCATGTATGCACAAGTTAATGTGCTGAGATGTCAATTTTGTATGTTCGTTGTTCCAGTGAAAGTTAAATAAGCCTATTGTCTCCCAGTGTACACTGGCCATTTGTGGAGGAGCTGCAGAGGAAGAGACATTCAGAAACTCACTGTAGCATACAAGGATGGAATTAGGGTGCTGCTTAAAATGCTAAGATGGAGCAGTGCAAGTTAAACATTTGTTACTGCTGGTGTACCCACTCGTCATGCTATATTGCTGAATCTCGAGAGTGTACAGTTGACTAAACAAATAGTGTAATTGTATCTCTGACAGATTCTCCATTTAGCTCAGTCATGTTTTATTCAAAGTTCTGGAATCATTGGCGCTTTAGTCTTCATGTAGATTTGTGACATTGTGGATTTGATTTGATGCTTTATTTTAATGTTTTACTATGGACCCATATGTGTCGCTAATAAAAGGTTCTGTGAAGTATTGACTCGTCCACCATCTTGGTTACAAGATGGCCCACTAGGCTTATATTACACTGGGAGAAACCCTGCCATAGTTTTTCCAATCAAAGTTGTAATAATCAAATGTATTACCTTGCATGTGAAAACTGTTGAGTAATTTCTCCTCTGTGGCTCTGAGGGAGTTCAGTCAAGTCAAAGATGATTTCATGGTGACACAAAGTTCTGCTCCTTTACCAGGTGGTAAAAGGCTGAAAAATAATAATAAATATGGTGGTTTTAATATGGAAGAACCTTGTTTCCATTTCTCTATTCCCGAGTAGGGAGCTTTAATAAAGTGTTTGATAACTAGGATCAGTTGAAATATATCTATGACTGGATTCAATTGACCATTTTCATTTTGCAAACAGCATGTACGTTCGTGCACTTTTTGAGCACCAGGATGGATGAACGATGGACTTAGACAATAAGATGGGGAATAAATCTGGCAATTAAAAAAAAAAAAAAAATCCATGCAAATTTTCTTCATTCCATACTTTTTCAAACTTGAAAACCCCAATACTTTTCCAAGGTGAGTAGGAAAATTGTAAAGGAAGCTTAGGTTGATGGTAAAGAAACGAACACTTGTGAATGTATGCAGCTTTTTGACATCCCTGCCATCCTGTAATTTCACTCTGGAACCACAAAAAGGCAAAACATTCTATCAACGCATTACATTTTATAATGACTCCACCCCAGGAATGAACAGGGTAAAAATGCACATTTCAAAGCTGTAACATTACAGGCAGAAACGACGTTTGATTCACGACCGAGCAGCTAAAATACACTTCGGCCGAGTGAACTGTAGCTAAAGCAACCTAAGGCTTATCTCATTAAAGGTGGCTAACATTAGCTTGTGGACGGGCCATGTTGTGTCAAGTCACTACTAGCTAGCTAAGCATCATCCTCTTAGGGCGGCGAGCTCGATGACACATGACACACAAACACACAAGAGCGAGCTTAGCATGAAAATAAACCTTACCTCTATTAACTGGCTTATACCTGTAAAGAAACAGAGACTTTCTTCGTCGTACCTCTGTGTTTATTTTTCCCCACTCTCAGCCCTGACGCTGATGCGTCTCTTCCTGAGAGAGGGAGAGATGATGATGCTGAGCTGCTGCACCAGTGATGCTGCGAGGGCCGGTTGGGGGTGGGGGGGACACCAGAACACCCCGACTAGAAACAACGACAGTATATTATTATCATTACAAACTTTTACTGTTTATGATAAACTTATAAATGTGCTCGTTTTCTATTCGTTCAAAATAAAATACTGCATATCATCGTGTTTTTTTGCAACTACGTACCGTCAGCTCTGAGGTAAAAGCACAGCTAAACACTTGGATGCATCTACAATCCTATATGCATAACCAGGGATTTTTCCAAATTGTAATTAACTCTGGATAAAGTAGCAAAAGTACTAAAGGGCACTTTCAAGTAAAATCACAGGATGTCCCGCCTTCGCTTTTCTCCCATTGGTCCAACTAACTGATCCGGCGATGCTATTGGTCCAAGAGACATTGAATCATAACCGTTTACTGTGGCTTTCCTGGCTTGACAGCTGTCACCAAATACCGAGGTCGAGGGGGAGAGAAGCATGGCTGCGTTGTTTAGAGGGTCCCGGAGAATATGCTTCAGGTGGAACAAGCATGTCTTCGGTAACGTATTCGTTTGCGTTGTGAAGTAATTCCACTGAATATTCTTCAGTGATAAATACAAATGGAACGCCCCTTACTTCAATTTGTTAGCTAGCTTTAGCCCTTAGAAGAAAGTATGAAGAGTTGGAGTCCTTGTTAATGTTGCAGCTCGGACACAATGTCCCTGAGTCCATTATGTATTTGAATACCAGGTGTGCGCACAGAGATACAGGGTCCATACCTGCTAGTAGCAAGTTGTTTTAAAACTCTCTAAGGCTGAGCTTTATTAGGTTTTAAATGTCACAAATGCTTAAGTTTTACTGGCTCTGTGCAAGAATCTTTGCTGTGCGTTTGAGTGCTTGAAATCCTAACTCATCGAGTACTCATCCCTAATCACATAGATAAAAACTGTTTGTTTCTTATATTGTAAAAAGCAAAAAATTACCAAAAACCTTTACATTTAAGATGTCACACTTGTAAAACTAAGAATACTTTTTTTTTGGAGCTTTGACAATGTGCAAATGCTGTATATAAAACAAAAATCCCTGTCTATAATATTTCAGTATTGTACTAATCTCCCAATATGCTGCATAAGACAACTATTTAAGAGTAATGTATGTTTATTTTAAACCAAATCTCACATTATAGCTGGAATCATTTATTGCGGGGTACTTCCTAGAGTAAAAATATTGCAGTATTTATATGAATAAACAAAGTATAAATAAAAATATTCTTAACTAAAGTATTTGATTATTTGATTTTCATATGTATGCTTAAGCTAAAATATAGAATAAACAGTCACTAAATGTTTCAAATACTGCACAGTAAATTGTTCCTGCTTGGTTGTTCTTCTGTTCATAGAGTGAAATTGTGAGGGGAACAAGCTAATATTAGCTGGTCCGTTGGCATGTCTGTGTGTTTGGGTAGAGTCTGCAGCAGGGTGCTGCAGTCACGCTGCTGATCACTTGCCAGCTGCAGTTTAAAAATGGTATTGTCAAAACAAGAGAGATGTGGGACTTTCACGCCATGACTTACGCGTTTTTCACAGCCGGAAATATTTCAAGACACAATAAATTTGTTTTTCTGGCACGGAAAGGAAAAGTGTGGTCAATCTCCTGGTCGGCAGCAACAGGTTTTGAAAACCAATTCTTTTACTCAGCCTTATACAGCTTGAGATGATTTTGGTTATTAGACCTGATTTTTTTTTTTTTTTGTTCTGAATCTCAGGGAAAGGATTTTAAACCAATGTAATGTTATGATTGTATATTATCTGTTCTGAAACTAATTTTGGAAGACCTCATAGACTTTAATCCTGGTAACTGGCGCTTGCCTAGTTGCAAGATTACAACTGTGTGATTCACAACATTCTTTTGAATATTTGTTGGATTGATGTAAAGATAATGAATGTCTTGCAATCTATCATTCAAATCGCAACATGCTTTTATGACAACTTCAAGACATTTTCACATGCAGCTCAGTGTCATACAGCACTGTATCAATCAGACAAGACAATAAAATCTGGAGAGAATTAGGTGTGATGAGGCCCACAATGTGCTTAAACAACATACCGACTAGGTTGAAAACGCTATTAAGCTATTTTTGTTTACAACATGACCTTAGTAAATTTCCATAGAGTTAGTCTGTTACTGAAGCAACACTCAAAGTTTAAAACTTCAAGTAAAACTTGAAAACAAAATCTCTTGGCAAATTTCGCTGGACATACATTAGTTTGGAAATGCTTTGAAACTATAGCGTGACGGTATTTACTCGGCATGTGGTAAAGCTGGCTGAATTTACTTTAAGCTCATTGTTTGGGTATCTTTATCCAGGTCTAATCCTTTTTGTTGTCTAGCTGATTCACCTCCGGTTTCCAGTCTTGTCTGTTGGATTTTGTCTCGCTGGACTATATTGTGAGAACTGCTAAAGGCCTGATGAAAATGAAAGGACAAAGACCTGCTGCAAAATGAATACATTTTTTGTTAAATATATATCTGGGAGGGAAAACTCTCAGCTTTTGTGTGGTACTTATTCTGCAATTATTTGCTAATCAGAGAAATCCCCCATTGGAGACCAATGTTAGTCATCATTACATTTAACGTCATTGTTAATTTTTCTTTTTTATTAGGCTCAACAAGATCCATGGCCTCAAAGACACCAGTGGGCTTTATTGGTCTGGGAAATATGGGTAGTCCCATGGCCAAGAACTTAATAAAAAATGGTTATCCTGTCATCGCCACCGATGTCTTCCCAGAATGTTGCAAAGAGCTGCAGGACTTGGGTGCCCAGGTAAGATGTTGTAAGTAACTATTAAATGTCCGTGCAGCAACATATTCTTTGAAAGCCAGCGCAACTCATTTACTTCAAACCGTATTCATTTTGCCCTCATGATGATGAATCTGACATTTAGGTGGTGGACTCTCCTGCATATGTGGCAGAGAAAGCAGACCGCATCATCACAATGCTGCCATCTAGTCCAAATGTCATTGAAGTCTACACGGGCTCTAACGGCATCTTGAAGTAGGCAGATTCTTGCTTGATAATCATTCACTTAGCTCAGACACAGAAGAAAAGACTATGTGTAATTGTCTAGTCCAAATCTAGTCCAAATGTCATAGAAGTCTACACAGGCTCTAACGGCATCTTGAAGTAGGCAGGTTCTTGCTTGATGATGATAATTATGATTAAAAAAAAAGCTGTACCTTTAATGCAAGTGTGATCTGACTAACTTTGCTCAGGAAGGTGAAGAAGGGAACGCTGCTAGTCGACTCCTCAACAATCGATCCTGCTGTTGCTAGAGAAATGGCTGTAGCGGCAGAGAAGATGGGCGCAGTCTTCATGGATGCTCCAGTGTCAGGAGGTAAGCGTTTGTTTATAGCGCCTAATTAAACACGTTGTTGTGATCCATAAAAGTTACATTACATCATCAAATTTCAATGTATTTTGCCATATAATTCCAATGTTGAAAGGAGAGGAATAGTTATTTTTTTCAACAAATTAATAAGTGTGGTATTTATATTCAGTTTCTTGTCTTTTGGTGAAATTACAGCTACTTTGGGAGGGATATCTGAATTAGTGATCCACATCTAAAAACAAAAATCCTTCTTTTTGTCTTCTTTGTCAAATTTAAATCTTGAAAATACCCTCATAAAATATATGCTCCCAATTCTCCCTGGTCAGGAGCCTCTATTCTGATTGCCTAAAAGATTTGCAAATTGTCATTAATTTGGCTTCTGTTTCAGTAAAAGTTTGAAGACTTAAAGAAGATCAAGTCTAGGAGTTGTTTTTCTTTGTACAATAGTTCCAAGTGATGAGTTTTGAATGTTGGTAGAAGATTAAATGACTACATTTTGTCTTGTGTCATGTGACGAAGCTTTATGCTTCTTTCAGATGCTTGTTTTAAACCCAACAGAGGTGCAAATATGTTGGAAAATATGGAAACAAGAAAGAATCCCTTATGTTCAACACCAAATGTTTTCTGTACATTCTTTTCTTTAAATAGCTTCGATGATGGTGATGATTTTAACAACCTTTTGATTGTCATTTTGTCTACTTCCTGTTTGGCTGCAAACGAGTGAGATTGTGCACCACATCAAATGTGGGCATAAATGCACAGCACAACTGCCCACCTATAAGACGAATATTGGAGCAAAAATATTTAACTTGAAAGTGAGTTCATACGGCGATGATTCAGTCAAACTGTTGTCTGAGTGCACGCACTTGGAGACCTAGACCACTACCCCACCCAGGGATTTAAAAGTTCTCTGTGGTGAACACAGTCTGCCTGTTATCCACAGCAGTGGTGCATGACTCCTTGTGACAAATTTGTAATTCAAGAAGAAACAAAAAGTTTGCCAACATTAAGGTTGTAATGTTTTTTTTCTCCGGGTATTACCAACATTGTGACTCCAATGAGGACAGGCATCAGCACCCCTTTCCTACAAAAAACCTAATACTTCCATTATAGTACTTTATTTTAGAGACCCATAATGTTATGGTGTGAAATATATTAAAAGTGAATGAAATCACATGACCGTTTGGGGTTATTATACATAAACAGTAATTGTTTGACTCGTGAGGGTTTAACAGTAATTAAGCGGTCAAACCTGTTTGCCGGCAGCTGGCCCTAAAAATCTTTTCAAACTTCAGCCGCAGTTGGAATGGGCTAAATGGCCTTAAAAATTTGTGATTATATTTATTGCAATAATGATTTCCCAGTACATCAGTTACATTAAGCATGGCATTTGTACCCATAAACAGGATTCAGCAATTCATCATTTATTTATTTTTATTTTCTTATGCATTGATGCCCTCGTGTAAAAGAAAAAAAAACACAAACCGGAAAAGTAACAAACTCAGCTGTCATTTCTTTTTCATGTTTGCAAACATATTCTTTTAGTTATTGTTTTCATGACAATATATAATTTTTTAATAAAATATGTATATTTTTTTCTTGGCGATGGTAAAATGTATGCTATTTAGCAAATACTATGATTCATACACTTGTATTGGAAAGGAATTTAAAATGTTCTAACACAGTCTACCATCCACTTAGCTCAGACACAGAAGGAAAGACTATGGGTAATTGCTAATAAACATGCTGAGGGAACCTTTTGGACAGAGCATTTATTGACGCACATTAAAAATGTGATTGGGACGTGTCGTCAAGCTTTGGACCCATGCAAGTCAGACAAAAAGTCAAAACAAATGGAAATCAATGCCTTTTCTTCATTGAGGAACTTCATGTATCCCCAAAATCAACATCCATGGTGGCTTTACTGGTGTGGCTGCTGATTCACTGCTCAAGTTATGCGTTGTACTGACTATGTGCTTACTCTTCCATCTGTCAATTTAAGGTTGTTCTTTCACTTGAAACAAAGATTGTATTTGTTGGATAATACAGGGTCCAAAACATGCTTCGAAAAGACACTGTTTTTTTAGGAGCAAGGACAATTTTACTAAGTTCCTCCAGATTTTATTTGCAACAGGAATCTGTCAGGAAAGTAAAAGTGCTCTCTCTCAGTCCTTTTTTGCACGGCCATTAAGCAGCAACACATCATCCATAAATGGTAGCGTCTTTCCATATTAGAGGAGCATGGAACCAAAAGCTTTTGTTATTCAGGAGAGCAATGAAAAAGCTGATTGTGTTTCATTTTTTCAATATTTATATGTACTCAGGTTCTAAAACATAATGATTCTCACCAATTAAATGTATTGCAGAAACGTCTCTGGGTTGAAATTTTAACTACCCTTATTTTAGAAAGCAGCATAACTGTTGTAGTGTTGAATTAAATATCAATGACAGCATTAAGCCATATTGGGATCTTTTTTAAAAATTCATATATTTTTGAATTGTTTGAGTTTCATCAGGATGGTCAGACATTGAGCTTTAAAAACATAAAGGCAGCAATTTGTGACAGTGTGATATATATAAAAATGTACAGCTATTTTGGTAAGTAGCAGGTTGCGTGAAAAGTTAAGTATATGACCCCTCTGCCTTGGATCTGAACTCCCTTATACTCTTTTTGTATATCTAAACTATATTACCTTCTGGCTTAGTGCTTGGACATGGGTTGTAATTACGAAGCAGGCCAGCCAATGTGCCCTCATGAGGATTTTATTGCTACTTTTGACCAGGGGTCTTAAAGGCAAGGTTAAGGTTTTAAGTCCTCATTATGTTGGTGCTGTCTGCTCGTGATGGCTCCTTGACAGAGCACAGAATCGCCAGTCGTCCTTAATGGGCACAGCCGCTGTGGAGAATCCCGTGTCAGGGCTTTTTCATGTTGATGGAGCCGTAATGGCGGCTATCCCATGTTAGTGCCTTTCATGTCAGATAAAGAGTCATAAAGTAGAGAGAAACTGCTCTCACATGGAGAGCAGGAGACGAGAGGAGGGAGATAAGACATGAAGGAGATACATCGCAGTTAAGCTGTCCATCCACCCTTTTCTCCTATTCTCGTTCTCTTTTCCACACACAGTTTTCTGCTCTCTGGAACTCTTTCAAAACTAGTAGCACTGATGATTTATTCTTATTGTCTATCCCTCATTTTTTCACAGCGCATGTCTCTATTCACATAAACACAGACCTAGCCCGTTTTTAGTCTGTTTACCAGCTGGCGTCTGGAGAACACACCGACTGCAGTTAGAGAGATCAGAGCCTTAAGCCTGTTACGCTCCCCATTACACATGCACTGTTTACATACTACAGCCAGTCCACAGTCTGTGTGTGCAGCTCTCTGTGAAGGTTCCTCCTCCTGAGTCTCCTAACTAAACCTCTTTTACTAGCCTGAGATGACCAATGATTTACCTGCCTTCTCTGGTTTCTGCAGCCGGCACTGCAGACACTCTTAGTTAGCATGCTCATGTTTAGCCTGTAGCGGTGTTGTAGTGCTTAAAATACTCAAGAAAGTATTCAGAGGTAAGTTTTGCTTTTGCGATATGTGATTTTATTTTTTATTTTTCCTATATACATGTCTTGTTGAAAGCAGAAATACCAGAGGTGGATACAGATTTACCGTGTGGCTGTTTTGTTACAGATAAGAATTTATTCATTCAGCCCTCTCTAAAGAGATATGATGGTGTGACATCAATAAGATGACTCAGACCTGTTATTAAAGTACCTTTCTGTGGATGAACACTGTGGAAAATTTCCCAGAGATGAATTCCTCTCCATACCTGCCTCCTCCCTTTTTATTGTGCTTCTTATTTCTGGAATGGAATATGTTGTTACATGCTTTACTACAACCAGGAGATGGCACCCTACCCAAACAGGGCACTGTCAGATCAGTTTGATTCGTGTTTACTTACAGCACTGTGCTAAAGTATTCCTATCTCTACAACTACTTTCCATTTTCACATGAGGCAACCACAAAACTCAAAATATTTTATTCACACCTTATGTGATGGACCTAAAAAATTGTTTGTGGAGATAAAAGCATGTATTTTTTCTTTGTGAATAAAAGTCCTTAAAGTCCAAATTACACTTTTATTCAGGCCCTTTTTATCTAACGGGTCTAAATGAAATCCAATGGCGTCAAATCACTTGGGTGTAAATAGTTGACCTGCACTCTCTGTGAAAGAGGAAACGTCAAAATAGGTATGAATACCTCTTCAGGTCATGTGTAGGCATTTCGTTTGAAAAGGAAAGCAAAAGAAAAAATGGAAGATAAACAATTTATAAGATAAAATACTATTAGTTTTTGGAAGAATTTTTTTATGCATTGCTAACGGATCAACATACTGTTATTAGTTAAAGTTTGATTGAACCCTCCTTCAGGAGTGTGTTGTCCAATCGCAGCTGGTTTAGACCTCCAAGAGAAAAAAAATGAAACGGGATTATGTTTCTATGCTCTTCAGGGTGTGACTAAGTCACACCCTGTAGTCTTGTGGTTTCTGTGTTTTTTATTTTTATTATAGAATTTATTTTGATATGAAATAAATTCCTCTTTGTCTTCTGTGAGGTGGCATATTTTATGCTGAAGTCTGTTTTGTAGGTTTTGTGCGTCAGTAGGGGTTTGGCTCTCAACTGTGGGATCTAAATTGCAGAGTCATAACCCCTTTTTTTAAAATGAGGGTAATCAAAGAAACTCACTTTCTTCTTTTTCTCATGATGCTGGTTTTCCATTTGTCCACAGTGACCAGCGACTTGGCTTCAGATACACAAGAGCCAGCTGCATCCTCATGGCCCAGACTCATGCACAGCCATCTATTTATCTACAATACAAACTCACGCTTCATTTTATTTAGTAGACCAACACAATGCAGCATGTAACTGCAGAGTAGAATAAAAGAAAGTGTGATAATCCAATTTTTCCAAAGTGTAGTGTGTAGCTCCGCTTAACTGCTTTTAGTTTAATCAGCTCAGCATCATAAAAACAATGGAATAGGTTATAAAACAATATCACAAGCTTTAAACATCTCACACACCACTGTGCAATCCATCATTTAAAACACTGAAAGGGCATTGTACAATTGGAAACCTTGCAAACTCACCAAAACAGGCTACGTAGAGAATTATTCAGAGAAGCAGACAAAAGTCCTGTGGTAACTCTGGAGGAGCTGCACAGATCTAAAGCTGAGTGAGAATTTGTCAATAACATACTGTCTTGCACTCCACAAATCTGGACTCTATTGAAAAGGTACAGAAAAATGTCCTGTTTGCAGGCTTACCACAAGCCATGTAGGACATGTAAAGATGTGGAAAACGGTGAATAACCCCGTTCATTTGGTGAAGCATGCTGGTTATAGTAAATTGTAAAGATGGATGGAGCACATTCCAAAGAAAACTTGCAAAACACTTGAGATTGCACCTTTCTGGAGGCAAGCTACCCTATTCATATCCACAGCTGATATGGAGTGGCTGAAATCAAAGCATATCCATATGTTAGAACTCTGCTCTCTCTTCAGAGAGAGCAGAGTCTAGGCTTATTTCCAATTGGGTATGTATGGTTAGACATAAAGATTTCAGTCCTGAGAGTTTCTCCATAATTCAGTATTGAGTGCTGAATAGATATGTACACAACGCTTAATATTTTTTACGCGAATTAAACAGTTTCCATCCTCCCAGTGAAGTTATCTTCATAAAAACATCATACTGCAACAGTACTATCCACTCCAAGATTGGGACCTTCAGATTAACTTTGTTTTTTGGCTTGCTAATGTTTGTGCGGACACACGTCTGCTACTGTCTGGTCTCATTAAAAACGTCCGCATGCAAAGCTGCCCACAACAAAACGAGCTCTGATGTCACAAGCTCAGGGTGTTGGCACAGCATTGGCAAAAAAAAACAAAAAAAAAAACGGTCTGTCTAACAAGTGGCAGGGTCGTTAGCGGTAATTACCCAAAATGCCTGTGTTTGTGTCTGCCCATGGTGGGCTGCCGCACCGCTAATGCTCGAAGACTTTAAAAAAGCCTTAAAAACCCTTTTCATTGCGTTTTTTCCCAGCGCTAGGAAAGTAAGATATCAAATGAAAGCAAAAAGGTTGTTTGTGAGGTCTCCCAGTCTTTAGCAAACTCCGTCTTTAGGTTGAGCCCAAACACCACTCTAATCATATCCGTACCACATCAAGACGACCCAGGTTTTCCAATATGTCATTTGCTGACAGTCTGAACGTCATCCTCAAGCCTGTAAGAGCTTGTTCAGGCTGAGACTGGCACCAGTTGGTTTGTCAGTCAAAGCTGCCAATATTCTCCTTAGACTGTTCCTGTCTCCAATCCCACAGACTTGAAGTGTCGTCTGAAAAGACGCCAGTCACGGAATGAAAATGTTTATTTAGATGATATCAATTTGGTCAATTCCAGTAAATATAAATCATTAATGTGTATCAGACTAAATGAAGTAACTTTTTCCTTGATCTCAAAGCTAAATTAAATCAGCAGTCATTTGTCCCACCATTTGCGAAGGCAATAATTAACTTTTACACTCTTTTAATACCTCTATGAAAACTGTGACGCATTTCAAAGCTCATAAGAAAAATATAAGTAACTAACAATTACTTTTATTTAATAATATCATGACTTTTTGGAGGACATCTTGTTCCTTACGTTTTCTGAGTAAATTCTAAATGGAATTTTCCCAGGAAGTTTGACGGAACTGTAACACTTGATTTCAAGAGTGTTTTTTTTTTTTGTTTTTGTTTTTTTAAATACACTTGCCTTATCACTCAGTTTCATTGTTTTTGTTATTTTGTTCACCTAGACAAAACAACAAAATAGAATTAAATCTATTTCAGGTTGGACTCAAAGTTATGACTTTTACAGAGATGCCAGCCAGAATCCAACATATGTCTTTTACATTTTAAGAACTTTGCTTTCTCTTTATCCCAGTATGAATCTTTTTGATACTTACCACAATCATAACTGCTCTTAAGCCTTCCTAATCTATGGTGATATCTAATTGTTTACAAAGCTGAACCTGGATGCATGCCTGCTGTTTATTTGGATTATACTTAGCCTTAAGCAATCATTTTAGACAGGCAGGGGGTGGTACAGTTGCGGTCTGTCCTGGCCAACCAGTTTGTGTGAGCGTCAGTTGTTCAAAGGCGAGATTAGCATAACAAGCCCTCTACTGACAGGTTCTGACAGAGAGGTTAGAGTGAATGGATTGTGGAAGAGAGGAGGGTGTAGGGCGGTAAAGTGACCAGGGATGGGAATGATAACTGGGTAGTAATGTGGGGGTTCTTGCCTATGCTCCAGATGGAATTAGACCCACAGCAGCTGGGGGGCCCTATAACTTTGCCCCTATGTCACCCGCTGTTTGTGTGTGTATATAAACCAGAAGTCAGCTGGCATACGAGTTAAACGGTCACTGACTGTCAAGTATAGCATTAACCTCAGACTTTATGTCACTCATCAAAAAAAGAGGACCAATCATGGTGTGCGTGTGTAAATGTAAGAGTGTATATGTGTCTGTGTGTGTCCTCTCCTGCTAAAAGCCTAATTGGGATCATTATTAACTTGCTTTATCCTAGATGAGTCTCATTGGGCCAGGGAAAGGATTGATTGCAGCTTTCTTCCGCGCTCTCCAGTACCTGTCACTTGGCATTGACCAGCTTCTCCCCTATGGAATAGAGCAGTTACTGAAGATGATAATGATAATAATAATGATGATCATGAGAGCTGACCCAGTAGTCAATACATGGGACCTGAAAACATGGTTGTAGCAAGAGCTTTAATCCAAAAGCTCTAATTTCTCCTCAACCTTTTCCTCCTTTCCTACTTGCCCTCTCCTCCTCCCTGCCCCCAAACCCAAACTTTCCTCTGTGGGCCAGTCGCTCAAAGGTTCTCATGGAGTATTTGTGTGCTGAAGTCGGTTCTCATGGCTCAGTGCTCGTTAAGTGCAGTCGATAAAGAGCTTGTTTTTAACACAACAGAGAAGCATTAGTAAAGTTGGCAGAAAAACAGTTGAAAGTGCTGATTTTTTTTTTTTTTTTTTTCCTTTTTTTTTCTGCAGGGATGCTTGTGTGTGCACAAGTAATTTTTGGTTACAGCACAACCTCGATCCACATATTTATTCGATATCCGCTGTGTGTTTTACAGGGCCTATTTAGGATTTTAAATTGTTTGAGAAAAAAAATCTGCGCTTCGGTGTAATTATAATGGCGGACCACATGAGGCTGCAGTGTTGGTCGGCAAACATCCTACCCCCACCAGCTCAAACAAGCATTCAAGCTCCATTCACTCAAACATAAAGTACATCACAGAAAAATGCCAAGGCCCCTTTCTGCTTAAATATCAGAATGTTTCAGCAAGCAGGTATTCTTGCATATGCATATAGTCAAAAAAAAATGTAGCAGTAAATAACAGAGTATAAACTGGAATATATATTTAAATATGGTTAAGGCCAAAATTATTTATATTGCAGGTCCAATGAAATGATTTTCATTCAACCAAGAACTGTGTTTCTGAAAAGTATTCACACTTTTCTTCAGTTCATGTTTCTATTGGGTTTTGGTTTTGGTTGAGTTGATGTCATAAACTCTAATAAAATCCCCAATTTTAGGAAGAGAATTGGGCCCACAGGATTACAAATCCTCCACCATATTTTACTATTCTTTAGCTCATGATTAATGACTCTGTCGTAAAGTTATCTGACAAAAGCACTAAGTTGTAATTAAAGTTCAGTTAGAACTGTATTAACTACGCAAATTTGTAATATTAGGGCAGAAAATATTTTTTTCTGGAATACTAGCTAAGAAACTGGTTGGCAGATCTTATGGTTGTTATGGAGACTTGGAGAAATAATGAGTATTTTGCATTTTGGAGTCACCAACAATAAGATATAGAAAGATTCTGTTTGTTTTTTTACTTCTGTGGACCATTACAATGTGTGGTAGCTTCACAGACTTGTGTTCAAATCCTGTCTTGTTTATCACTGTTCCCCTTAAAACATTTTATTAACTATTGTTTTAATTATAGACTTGTGCAAGTTTAGGAGAACAGCTGTTTTTTTTTTTAATCAAAACATCAAGACAAATATCCCTTACTTGAATGATATGTTCTTTGGTTTCCCTCTTTTTAAAAAAAATTTACCTATGGGTCACATTGTACTCATACCTTTGATAAACAGGAAGTCCTGATGAACTATTAAAAGTACAGTTTCTCTATGACAGTTATGCTCGATTTGCTTTTTTGGAATCATTTAGGGTTCCAATAGGTGTCACTCAGGGAATTTTGTAAAAACTGATACATCATGATTTTTTTCCCCCCAAAAAATCATGATGTATCACAATTTTTTTTTTAACTTGAAGAAATGTTTTCAAGTTTAAAAGTTTTAGTTTTTCTCAAATTATCAGTGTGAGATGCAACTGCAATAATAAATTAATTAATTTTAAAGATTTTATCATAGTTTTTACCAGGTGCTCCAACAAGGAGAGTTCTTGAACGCTATATCATGTGGCATCCTTCTCAGTGTAGCGTAGTTTGTGCCGCCTTGTATCCAACAAATCTACTTTAATTTAAACCTACCACCCATAAAAAGTGGCTACTGGTTTTTACATGCTCCTCATAACTCTGAGACACAGCCTCAGAAGCTCCAGATGACGTCTTATTGGCTACCAACTGTGGAAAATGCACCTGTTCATGTTGCACATGTACACACATATACTTTCTTTGTACATGCACCACTTCAGAGAGAGAAGAATTTTAAAAGGTCATGCAGCTGGCATGAATTGCTTTGGTTGATTCCTTTGCGAATAATCAAAGAAGTGCTAATGAACCTGGCATTCATTACAATCAGACCAAACCAGAATTGTTTCTGTGATGTTCTGTTGCTTTCACACAACCAGTTGGAATCTCATAATACTGTCATTGAAGCCTGCTGTTAAACATCTGCCCTATTAGAGTTTAACTTTGGGAGTGTTAACTTGATTTCCTTTAATAAGGGACTTCAGAGATTCAAGCTATCTTGCATGGGCCACACACAATCCTTGACACATAAGAACATTTTATTGCCACTTCCATTTTTTCCACTTAATTCTCCTAAAGGAAATTTTACTGTGGGTCTTTATTGGTAGAGCAGCAATCTTTTTCGTGGCTTGAAAATATTGGAGTTAGATGGCTTTTTTATTTTAGTGATCAAACCCCATTAAATAGTCAACAAAACATTTCCCACTGCAACGGGGTTGAGTGGAAAAAGTGACCAAATAAAGATAGGTTGCTTTCCCAAGAGATTCCCCCCCCCCAAAAAAAAAATTTTTTTTATATGTCTCTGCTTGAACTTTCTTAATTGTAGCATAATTATATTTTGCTAGCCAGATGTTTACATATATTGTATGGAATATACCATTTGTTTTCATTGATATTAACTCAGACTAAATCTTTTCTGTTTTAGGTCACTTGGGAACACTGAGTTTTTTTTTTTCTTCCAAATTCCTTAAGAGATTTATTTAACAAAATATGATTTTAAATCAGAGGTTTACATTTTGTAGCATTTCTTTTGAACTGAATTATTTGAGGAAGACTTTGCTATCCTTCTGCAAACTTCCAACAATAATTTGTGGAAATTTTGGCCCATTCTTCCTGACAGGACCAGTGTAACCGAGTCAGATTTGTAAGCCACGTCGCTCATACATACCTTCTTAACTCTTGCCACTAGTTTTCTATGCGAATGAGATCTGGACTCTGTGATGTTGGTTTGAAAATGTTTACTGTTGTCATTAAGCCACTTGTAACTAATTTTTGGTATGCTTCAAGTCATTAGCCATTTTAAAGACCCATTTGTTTCTAAGACTTTTATTTTTGATATGTTCCTTAAACATTTCAGCATAATGTACCTTTGAAATGCACAAGTCCTGCTACAAAAAAATACCCACACAACATGACGCTGCAACTTCCATACTTCATAGTTGGCATTGTGTTGTCAGGCTTGAAGTCATCCTTCTTTTTTCTCCAAATAAAGAGTTGATCATTATGGCCAAACAAATGATAATTTAGTTATTTTCCTGATATTGTGACTGAATTTTTTTTTTTATTTTATTTATTTATTTTTAGAATTAATTTCCATAGTATCACACAAAGAAGTGTTTCATCTGTTGCCTAAAATACTTGTACAAATGTTTATATGTATGGATATTATGTTAAATTTTTTTTTTAAAAAAGATCCTCTTATACTTTATTCTGGCATGAAATTATTGTGTTAATCCTAATTTACCTAAAATAATGTGATTTAATGTAAATTAAATTTGGGGAAAAAAGTCATTTTTATATACCATTTGCAAATGTCTTTCAGCTATCATCATGCACACAACTTGCTTTCTTACTATTTCTTAGTATTTTATTCTTCTCTCCAGTTTCTCCATATGTCCTCTACTCAAACACTTTCTCTCTCTTATACATGGATACACACACACACACACCCACGCCCGCACACGCACACACACACACACAAACCACCAGTCCTCATCTCCTCCCCCTAGGGGGCGTTGTGCAATTGTGCAGTGCTAACGATCCAGGACTGTCACTCCTGCTGGGATGGATGAGCCAGCAGACCCGGCACTCAGGAAGCCTCATTAGGATTCCTCTTTAATCTGTCTCTGACAGGACGGGCCCGAGAATGGGAAGCCCCCTCATGAATGTACAGTGGAAGCACACACAGCACATAGACAATACCTGAACACCTCACTTCTCTAATGCGTTTGAGTCCGTGCACAATGAGCAAGCTCTCATATGCTTAAAAATGCCGACACATACACACACATACTGCTATGCTAATGATGTCTTATTCTTCCACCTACAAGGATCTTCCATCATCCCAGTGTCACTCCTTATAGAAATCCACTACAGATCATAAGAGCTTATTATGGGTGATTAGTTAATTTGAGGGAGGGATGCTGGGAGGTAGAAAAAGAAAGATCGTTCTCCTTCCCTACTCTCTTGCTCTCTGCTTTACTCTCTTTAGTGAGATATATTGATCGCGTGTTGACTGTGTTATCAATAATCTCCTCTTTAGTCGTCTGCAAACAGTGATCTGCTCTAATGAACCTGCATAGTTGTCACACAGCTCTGTGTGGGTGTGTGTTTTGTATATGTATTTGCATTTGTGAGGCTCACCCCGCAGAATAATGACTCGAAAACAAAATAGAAATGCAGTGCCTTGGAAAAGCACTCCAACTCATTTCAACATGTTCTTGTCGCAAACGTCAATGTATTTTGTTGGGATAGTATATGGCAGGGGTGTACAATTGTAAAATGTATAGAAAATAATGAAAGGTTTATAACATAGGTAGAAGTAAAATTCTCAAAAAGTGTTCTGCACTCCAAAGATCTGGTGTTTATAAAAAGAACAGCAACAAATTTGCTTTTAAAGTTTGCGAGGGACATAGGAAGCATGTGACAGAAGGCCATCTGGTTTGGGAAGACCTGATTTGAGCTATTTTTGGCTCCATGCAAACCACTACGTGTGACATAAAACTGACACGTGGGGAACAAATCACCCTGCACATACCATCCCCACTGTGAAGCCATAATGCAGCTATGGTGGTGGCTGCATCATGGTGTGGGAAAAGTTATACTTCAGCAGCAACAGGGAAGCTGATCATAGCGAATTGATCTAATTGCAGGCCAATTCATGGAATAAAGAAACAATTTAGTGGTGTCATCAGACCATAAACTTGGTCTGATGAAACCAGTTAAGTTAGCTTAAAGGGCAAGTATTAAATTCAACTGGACTTTGTAGACTGGTTACAAATGTAATATACATTATCATACAACAGTAAAGGATGGGGGAAAAAAAAAAATCTATTATCTGTGTGGGCCGTATGTTTGTATTATTGGGTTCTGTGATGACCTTATGCTAAGCACATGTTAGCTTTGGCCTATAGGCAGCTGCTGCAGCATGGGCTTTGGGTTTAATTATATGGCCCTAATGACCTGCCGACGGCTCGTCACTGACAAATATGCAGATACTAACAGTGGCGTCGTCATACACTTGACAACAGTACAACTAATTAAAGAGGTGGATTGGGGGAGGGGTGTATGTTTTTTGTTGATGGCAGTGAAAATACGTGTAATAAATCCCCTCCTTTGTTTCCTCAGCACTAAAGTCCATAATTTTGTTCGAGTAATTCCTTTTTAATTATTAACACTCACATTATTAGGTTTTCAGTACTTGGAGGCCTTTCATTAGAGCTTCATGACACCCTAAAGAGAGATTTGGGCTCTCCGCGTCATTTTTGCTCTGTGTGAAACAAACTAAATAGATTTTAGAAATCGTTAAAGAAATAAAATGTAAATTGGTCATGGCTATGGATAGGAATAGACAGAATAACAATATCAAGATATGCCAATGCTTTAGCAAAGTTTCAAAATGGACATTTTGATGTTTTCCATTATACGTTTTCTTTGTGTTTTGAAGTTTAATGAGGTGCCAGCCAAAGTGACATAAAGCACAGAGTAATTGAGCACTGCCCTCTCCCCACCCGTTGCTGTACTCTGCTAGTCAAATGGCCTGTTTTTTTCAAGAACCACCTTCAAATTTCTAATTTGAAGATATGCTGCAGTTCCTTTCTATGCAATCTGTTATCAGAAATGTTTCCAAGTGAGTATTTTGACCATATTATCACTTTTAGGCATATTTTGAAGCTTTAAAAACTTAAATGCTTGTTTTAAGCACAACAGGTGATATATATTTGTGTGAGGAGGGAGGGTATGACCTTCAACTCAGACACCAGGAAGGTGGAGGTGAAGTTCTGATATGGGCTGGTTTTATTAAAGATAAGCTGGCTGGACCTTTTAAGACTGAAGATGAGCTCAAATTCAACTCTCAAACCTTCTACTGGCTTTTAGCCACTTTCTTCAGGAAGAAATCTAGATCTTTTAAAAGTTTGTGATTTTTATACAGGGCAATGGTACATCACATGCATCCAAGAGAAGTACTTGGATGCTCCAAGAGGATCCAAGTACTCTTAGAATACTTGGATCCGACTTTTCAGACATCTTTTCGGTGTCTGAAAAGATTCAGACACCGAAGGCCAGTTATGAATGCCAAAGGTAAAGAATACTCCTCTTGGAGTCTTTGGATGGGCACCAGCACCCCTCACAATCCCTCTTGGGATAAGAGGGATGGATGGATGGATGGATGGATGGATGTTTTTGGGGGGGATGATTTGAGTTTTGAGTTATTAATGATTCTCAAATGAACAGATTGAAGCTTTATATTTTTCATTTAGTTGCATAATATTTCTGCATATTAATAGCTGCCCAATAGTTATGTATATTCTCCTGAGAAAACCAAATCTTCACTTTTACTTAAACATTTGAGTTTTATTGACATTTCCAGATTAACAATGAGCACATACAAGTGATCCTCAAAAATAAGGTTTAATAAGCATAAGAGTTGTGCACAGGGTGTAGATGTTGATTAAAACATCTGTTATCCAAGCAGTGTGCATATAAACCACATGAAAGGAGTAAAAAAAAAAAAAAGTGTCATCCAAAATTTAGGAAGACAAAATTAGGGAAAGAGTTCTTTATAATCCATGTGAAAAGTTTTCATGGAACCTTGATTAGTTTTTCTACTCAAGGTTTCTGTATGGTTTCTGTTTGCATGTGTTTGTTTTAATACAATTTTTATGATAAGCTGTTCCACCCCAGCGTGCGTTATAGTCTACAGTTTCAGCAGTAAACCTGTGAAAATGTTTTTTGTTTTTTTTTCCTGTATTAAGGACCCCATTCAGGGAAGCGGGGGGTGGAGGTGGGGCGGGATTGCCTCGTACAGCATGGCATGCTCCTTAAGCCATCAGGCATAGGGAGGGACGCCTAATTGAACATGATAAAGTGTAAAGTTAATTACCCCTCACGCCTGTCACTGATACACCCAGGAACGAGGGGTGCCCTCAGGCCCAGCTGTTTGTGTGTACGTGCCGTGAATAGTGTATGTGTGAATGTGAGAGAGGAGGGGTGACGAGACAAAAGGCGAGGGTTCCCACGAGGGCTGTGCAATGGATGATGGCAACAGTCGCCTTTAAAAGATAGCTCAGTCCCTCTAGTGCGCCGCTACTTAACACGTCTGTCTCATCACGAATGTCACATGCGCATCCAGAAAAGTACAAAGGTGGCATTACAAAAAGCATTACCATTTCATTTTCTTGTTCCAGGATTTAAATTTGCTTCCTATCCAGATCTTGATTCACAAAAATCAAAAAGTCGTATTGAGTTTTTCGAGCCAAGTTTCTATGGGGTGTCAAACTCTGAAAAGTGTGAAATTACATTTAGCTGTTTTCTATTCTCAATAATATTGTAAAAATAGCATTGTATTTTATTCTACATAAGTTAATAATTTGCATACAAAATGTTAGTATTGCAAAATAAGTTATCTGGCTAATTTAGGTCTTACATCACTAAGTTATTATATTTATTTTAAACATACCTAGCTTTAGATTGGTGGATGCATATAAACTCTGTGAAATAATCTACATGATGTGTGTTTGGCTTGATTGTCTTGAATCATCACGCCCACTGTTTGCATTATTTTGAAATTGTTTAACTTGACCAAACTAAGTGTGTGCTGTCTTCGATTAGGTGTTGGGGCTGCCAGCATGGCGAAACTGACCTTCATGGTTGGTGGACTGGAGGAAGAATTCAAGGCTGCACAGGAATTATTCACCTGCATGGGCGCTAATGTCATCTACTGTGGACAAGTTGGCACAGGACAGGTAAAGACAACTGCCCATGAACTGAATTGAAGACATGACTTGTATTGGAAGTTAACAATGTGGGTATTTGTGGATAGAGGAGTTGTACATTATCCACATGTGAATGTGTCTGAGCTTAAAAATAGTTTCCTGCCGACTAAACTATTAATCTGCATGTACAACTTACTTTAAAATATTCTCACATTTCTCATTAGGTTTCCAATAAACAGGGATTCTGTGCTTTATATTGTGCAAGTCTTATGCATGCATCAGGAGTTCTTTATCTTTCTCAACCCTGTAGGCAGCAAAGCTCTGCAACAATATGCTGCTATCCATCGGGATGATTGGGACTGCAGAGACCATGAACCTAGGCATCAGGTACTTGAAGCAAATGCTGACCTGCTACATTCAGTGTTACCTGGCTCTCACTTTACAGAGAAAGGCTTGTGCAGATGAAAGCAGATGGGCACATTTGTGAGGACTTGGCTTTGGTCGTTATGAGTGTTTCACAATATAATAACCTGTAGTAAAAATACCACAGCTTGGATCATGGTGTTAGCATGCCTAGTAGGTACATAGAAAAAACAATTGGTAGATGCAGATGGCCTTCCTCAGCTATATCTTGGATTATGAGCAAATCAAAAATACATTTATTGTAAATACAATTTACTTGAATACAGGTTTAGAAATGTGTCTGTGTGTTAGTGTAGTTTATGGAAGTGCAAAGGGGTCAACCACTCCCCAAGTCCAAGCAGCCCGCCTATGTTAGAGCAAGACGGATGAGGGGGTGGAGCCGCAGTCTGATTTACATCTGCTGATGGAGCGTTTGCTTGAATCCTGCAACACGCCTGCCACTGAGCGGCACCTAGAAATCCCATTAGTACTCATGCCTCATCCTGATGGTGTCTCCTAGACCAGGTGCTGAAGGATGATGGGATATGAAGTCTTCAAAATGAAAGCCTTTTTTCCACTTGACTCTGAGGATAGATGGATAGATCTCAAATCATTTATTTTGAAACATTTCTTATCTCGATAAGAATTTCGATTCATCATCTTGATAAATTCCAATTAATGATGTTCAACAAAAGCCAAACTGACAGTGTTATTGGAAATTTTATTTTTACAATTTTCTCCACTGTTTGTTTCACGAGAGCTTCAATGGATGTCCGCAAGTTTGAAAATATGATTAGTTCGAAAATGCAATTAGTGTGCAGCTTAGTAATTTAAATCACACGTCTGGCATCCTGAAGAAAAAATGGGAGTATTTTTCAAGAGTAGCATTTGTGTTTGTGGGGCTACGAATGTTGTGATACAGTTAACTAAAAAAAGAAGAAATAAATGATCTTTAATTATCAGTTTTATTATTAAAATAGCAGTACCATGATAAAAATTTAAGTCCATATCGCCTATATATATATATATATATATATATATATATATATATATATACTCTTGCCTCTTACTATTGCCCTATTATGTGTTTGTTTTTAATTGTAAAAATGTGTGTGTGGGGGCGTGTATATGTGAATCCAGTTTTGCACATGTGAGTGTAAATGAATTGCTCTTTTCACAATGCAGCTGTGTTAGTGCGCCTGATTTATCTGCGCTGAGACAGAGGAAGAAAATTGGCATGAGCAGCCTCACATAAATCCCTTCTCGAGGCTTCTGAAATATGGAGGCGTTAAGCGAACAACACAGATTTACACATTGTCTCACTATCTTGGAAACATGCACTCTCACACAGATTCTGATTTATATCCAAAACACATTTTCTAGTAGTACAAGTTCTCTCAGTGTATTTCATTAGTGTTACTGTAAATAAAAAAGGATTTCTTTCTGCTCCATCCCATCACAAAATGAATTATCTTCATTTCTATGAAAGAGTGACTCATATGCGGTCTTGATAGTTTAAGCATACAAACATTGTGTGGCCATCTATTCCTCTGTTTCTCTCTCTTCTTACTCCACCTTCTCCAGGGCTTTTATTAGAGGGCTTGACAAAGTCTGTCATCATTTAGAGAGAACTCACTCTATGTAAATCTCCCAAGCTGCATTGCAGCTCTGCCTCTTATGTAGTTAAGAAGCTCTCGTAGGCGCATGTGTATTCAGGCACACAACAGATTCAGTCCAACGTGAGGCAGAAAGAGCATTCACAGCTGATTTACAGGACAATGGCAATAACATTTTATCATGCTGAAATCGGGCCTGATAGAGCAGCCATTTCCTAACAGGCATTCGTGTGTGTCTTCTTACTTACTCATGCTAAAAAATGCACATGAAACACACTCACACAAACACAGTTCTTTTCATAGAGTTAATTTGTTAAACTCAAATGGAAGCTCTGGCTGTCTCCAGCAGAGCATAATGTGCACATAGTCCAAGGAGTGGCAGCGCATGACAATTATGAACACACACATTCCCAAACCAACATGGCAACCATGTTGTTTTGCATTCATTTCTTTTTTTATTCCTATTTTTATCACATCTGGCTTGTCACTCCATACATATTTGATTTACTTACAGTAAAGCAAAAACACGTTTTAATTTTGTTTCATTTTCCTACCAGACGGCAGTTTTGCCATGCATTGTGATGGTCTATCTTATAAAATATCATTAAAATAAACAATGCACCATGTACAGTTTGATCTTGACAGGACATGAATACTTTTTCACGATACTTTAAGAAGCTATAAATGTTAATCTAATTGAGCGACAGTGTCATTTTAGCATAAAGACATACATCCACAAAGTGTTTGATGCAAAAGCTTCATTTGTATCTAAAAGAAACCAAAGCTCATAAACATCTCTATTTGAGAGAATACAAGTACAAATACATCTCACATCTCTTCTCCAATGAGCTACTGAGTGATGGTGAGCATATGTTGCGATAAAGATTAAACATCAGCAATAAACACGCTTATTGTCTCTATAAGTGGGATAGTAAACGTTTGTCTGTGTGTTGGTGCTCGTTAGCTCTTTAATGAAATAATAAATGGGGAACGGGCCGGGCTTCCTCTCGTGTGGCACCGAACGAGGACGAGAAGCTAATCATGATGAAACAGACACTTAATATCCCTGCTGCAAATGAACTCCACCTGCCAGCGCTCTCAGCTCAGAAACCCATAAACACCCTCCCCTCTTATTTCCATCTGTAGTTCCATCTCCTTTTTTTTAATCTGCAGCAACATTACAAGGCAACACGTTCGCGTCTGTTTATCCATGTCGATCTTGTTAAAGCGTGACATGTCCTCTTCTCCACGCAAATTACCACAGGCGAAGAGCAACACCACAGCGTCAGCTAATAACCACCGCTATGTGTGTGTGTGTATGTGTGTGAAGGGAACAAGAGGGGAACATCATTGATTTATCGTTAACAGAGGACAACAGCTCCCCGTCAGCTTCTCTGGTCGTCGTAACAAACGATCCGTGCGCTCGGACCCGCTTTATTGTAGCTCAGCCAGTAACCTTTTCAGCTGCTGACCCAGAACGCAGGGAGGGGCTGCCTGTTTGTTGGTGTGTGTGTGTGTGTGAGTGTATAAGTGGAAAGCTGAACAGAGGGGGGGAGACGTGGATGTCAAACATATGTCCCTAAGAGTCCATAGACAGGAAGGTGTCAACTGGGATGGAGAGGGGGGAAGGAAGAGCAGAGGAGAAGCAGAAATGGTGAGGCATCCGTTAAGGCGTGTAGTAAAAAGGCTGAGTGAGATTGCTTTTTACATCACAGTCACTGATGCCACATTTCCAAAAGTAGTGGTTAATAAAGATAAAAATTAGAGTGTCTGGGAGAAAACATAAGCAATGAAGGGGGAAAAGAGAGACAGAGAGACTAACTCCAATCCCTTTTCTTAATTAGTTACTAGACAGATAATAAAACTGTGGTTGTAGTGGCAGAATGAAAGCCAGGTGGAAAAAGGGAGGGAGAGCTGCTGGCTTTAAGGACCTATGATGGTTTAATCGTCATATTGAGAGCAGAATGGAGTTACAGGCCTGTAAGTAACAATAAACTAAAACAGCTAGGACTTGATGTGGCCAACTTTACAGTGGCCTTTAAATCAGTAATTTGCAAAAGCTGCACTCTACTGGCACACTGAATGCCCGAAACGGGCGCTACGGTTACACCCTTGCTGCTGTAATGGTTGGCACTTAATTTTTCTGTGCTTTCTTTTCCTAGGTTTGGTCTCTTTCTTGGTAGCTTTCTCCCGCTTATTATCATAGCCCAGAGATTTGCCCTCGTGCATCCAAGAAGTCTATTGCAGCATTTTGGGCAGCGGAGCTAAAGGTTTCCATTGAGATATGACGGCAATGTTTACAACTCCCCTGTGCTGCTTTACCACTTCTCCTCCTCTTTCTTGGGGAAAAAAAAAAGGTTGATGAAGGATAGTTCTGTTGGTGGACATCAATACTGCATTAGCCAGCATTACAAAGGCTTCAGCTATTAACACTGAGGAATGGTCAGTGCCTGGCTTAAGGTTCAACTGAGGTCACTGGAATCACCAGAAGACAAATTTTTACTCGCTTTGCTTCTCACTGCCTTGAAAATGATCCCTTTAGCTCAAGCTTATCGTCTCTAAATAATCACTACTCCAATTTTCTGTTTTAGCTTTTCTTTTTAACTCATACCAAGTTGGTAAAAGCGTAAAAAAAATATGTGATATACTTATATGTTATGAAAAATGTATCATCTTTTCCAAACTATAAATTAATTTATGAGTCAATGAATTTAAACTCTAAAGACGATAATGACTACTGTTTGGTCCATCCTGTTTTAGACTGGGTTTGGACCCCAAGCTGCTTGCAAAGATCCTTAACATGTCATCGGGTCGCTGCTGGTCCAGTGACACATACAACCCCGTCCCTGGTGTTATGGAGGGTGTCCCCTCAGCCAACAACTACCAAGGTGGTTTTGGGACTACTCTGATGGCCAAGGTATTTCCTGTCTTTACTTTTGCAGGATTTTGTTTGCCTATCATTTGTTACAGTTGCATCAAATTATTATTTCTAGATCTGTATCATCTGAATTTTTGGACTTTTTCTGAGCCTTTAAGAACAATTCGATTTATTATTTTAAAAAAAGTAAAAGTTAGAAGTTAAAAGTTTGAGCAGCTTTGAAAAAGTTGAACATTTTTGTTGAACTGAACTTGTTGAGTTTAGCTTGAACTAAAGTGTTGCTAAATAGGCTTGTAACTGTTCATGGCAGCAGACCTTTTACTCACTATAGGTCTCCAGTCCACATCACTATTCCACATTTTATCTCTTTTCTTTTTCACATAGTAAACTCCCTTAATATTTTATCTCCAAGATCCTTTTTCTGTTGAAATGGAAGAATTTTATTCTTCAGGAGCCAAAGGTAGTTTTGGGAGTTTCTCAAAGATACCTGGTGGTCCCACTTTAATTAACACTACAAACTTCCCTTGGGTCATTTCTTACATTAATACTTTACTCCACCCAACTGTTATGCGAATGATGCACAGATTTTATAAATCTTTTACTCATGATGATCCATCCTAAATTGTCAGAGGTAACTTTTTGGATGGCTAGTAATTAAATAATGGCAATTCTGATATTGTTTTATTGTGGCACTTCTGGTAATTATGTAAATATCGTATCTCATTTACAGCCATTATCAGTAATCTTTCTGACTCTGTGTTTTATTTTTCAAATGTACAGGATCTTGGCTTAGCCCAGAACACTGCCACCAACACAAGGACACCCATCCCTCTGGGTTCCCTTGCCCACCAAATTTACAGAGTCATGTGCTCTCGCGGCTATGCCAGCAAGGACTTTTCATCCGTCTTCCAGTTTCTGCGCGAGGAGGAAGCACAGTGAACGGAGGTGGAGCATAGCTGACAACACAGCTATGATGGACTGTTACTCAGACCTCAGAACCACACACCCGAGTGTCCCTTATCCCAGTATTCTCAGGAGAGACTAAAAAGAGGCCAAAATGCTGTGTCTTGACACCTCTCCGCTTGTTGTCAACTCCCTCTTCTGTACCTGAAGAGATGCTAAGATTTATTTAAAAATAATGTCTACCCAAAAAAAATAAATAAATCTTGGTTGAGCTTTACTAAAACGCAGCGTACAATAGCTGCAGACTTACATGTAACTATGCAAATTCTGCACCATTTCCTGGATGGTTAAAGAGTGGAAATGAATCAGCGGTGAAGCTCCAGCATGTTTTTGCCATAGTTGTGCTAAATGTCTGTTACCTGTATGACCTGACCTCGACCCTGCAATAATGTGGACAGAAAAAGAAAAAAAAAAATAACCATACTGCTACTAATACAAATGCAGTTGAAGAAATTACAACTGACTGCAAAGGTTATGACTCTGTTATTACCCATTTTATACCAAAGTTGCCCAAACTTGAGGCTCAAAGTTTACTGACGTTCAATCACATTTTTTCATATTATGAAAGGAAATTTAATTTAATACCTACCTACATTTATATATATGTTTTGAATTATGAATACACTACATTTAGAGTTGCTTCATTTTCAACTATGCTGTGAGAAAACTTGTTTGTGTTGTGTTTGTTGCAGTGCAACATTTCAGGGCCCTTTTGATACTGCTACAGAATCTCTCTGAACTTAATTCTTGACTTTGCTGTCTACATCTGCCCATTGAGCCATCAGAGTATTACTTTGTGACCAATGATGTCAAAATTTTAAACATTGTTTCACTGCCTAGCACTTTAAGCCCAGTGTATCTTTACCCTGCCTATCCCATTTTGTCCGATTTAACTATGTAAAATGTCCGTGAGGAATGGTTTCTTCGTGCTGTGAGAATTTGTACATAATTTGTATTTCATATTGTTGTGCAGCATTGAAGTATAGGCTGTTACTTTATTTTTTAGGAAAAACTTCATTCTAGTTTCTACAGTTCATCTTTAATCTATGAAACAAAATCTCAGTCATCAGAAAAAATAAAGATATTTTGTTTATTTGATTTTATTGTAGGAGGTTTTTTGTGTATTTAAAGTATTTTTGTGACCTCTATTAAATGTTTTTTTACTTTTGAACCATTTTAATAAATACAAAAAGGAGAACAACAAAGACCAAATCAAACAACAGTTAAAATCACAGCTGGGAGCATTTATTTAAAGTGTTTATTTTCTACATTCCTAAAGCTTATACCTAAAGAATACACATCTATGATTAGAATATTACATCACACCAAACAAAATGACACAAGTTTTCGTTCTGAAATCTGAGCCTTTTTTAATACCCAACAAACAAATATCATCAGAACACATTTTCTAAATTGTTGAATATGACTGGCAATATTTGAACATTGTGTTCCCGAAGTAGATGTGGTAGAAGCAGCAAAAAAATGTGATGGCATTGGGATTGGAGTGAATTTGATGAGGGCCTTGTTGCGATGGCTTGACAAGTGCTCATGGTTCACAGAGGATGGCTCATGTGGTCCATTCCAACAGAAAAGCAACTACTAGTGCTACTTTTAGCAATGCACCTTGGAACAAACATGGCTCAAGAATAGTCTGAGAAGCACGACACTGACTTTCTGGTTTTGATTTGACTCCCAAGCTACCCAGATCCGAGACCCAATCATCTGTAAGACGTACTGGCCAAAAAAAGTCTATATTATCTTCTGTGGATCAGACATTACCAGATTTACGAAACTTAGAGCTAACATATTCATGTCATATACAGCACCACACCTGCTGGGCCTTTGTGGAGTCCAGAACCTTGCAGGTCAGGGCTGCTTTGTCTGGATAACAAGACAAAGCAGCCCTGACCTGCTTTGTCTCGTTATCTAGACAAAGCCTGGATAACGAGGCCCAACAACTTCCATCCATCCATTGACCCCAGTGGTAGTGACTATCTCCAGGCGAGAGGCAATGTACACCCTGGACAGGTTGCCAGTTTGTTGCAGGGCAACACAGGACAAACAACCATACACACACCTAGGGAGAATTTAGAGAGGCCAGTTGTGGGAGGAATACCCATGCGGGTGAGAACATGCAAACTCCGATAGACCCCGGGCCGGGAATCGAACCCAGGACCTTCTTGCTGCAAGGCAACAGTGCTACCAACTGCCACTGTGCAGTCCTGGACCAACAACTTATTTGGTCATAATGTTATGCATTACCGATGAATGTATATCGGTGTATGTATTTTACCCCAACGTCACCCACCTTAAAGTTGCAGCTAATGGCATCACACACCTTAAAGTTGAAGCTAATGGCATTGACATCTGTCTCCTCAGTTTGTTTCTGTTATTCATTTTTACTCCAAAACTCTTCAGCAGGCATGCACATAAAGCTTAATGTCAGCCAAGGAGAAATGGCAGCACTAATCTCAGAATGATGCCCTTATTTCCATCATTACAATGAAATGAGAGGGAAAAAAACAAATGTGGTTTTCTTTTATTTTACACACTTTTTTCTGATGCCGAGTGCGTCTTCGACATTTTATGGAGCTGCTGTTGTCTAAAGTGGCAGTCACAGTGTTAGCAGACTGTGGCGAGCCTTTGGTGGCAGGAGTCGTGTTGTGGGCTTATGACTCACTCTGTTATTGTTCTTTGGGAAGTTATGCACTTGCCTCAGCTGTGTTCTTTGAAAATTATGGTTTTGCTGTCTCTAATGAAGGGGAATTACTCATGTAAACTCATGTAGACTTGGTCTTCCTGTCTGATCGCTTTTACCTGATGTCACTTTTCAGGCATTTTTTTGCCGTCTTGGCCTTTACAAACAATAGACTTTGGTTTTTCTAAAGTGGAGTTACGCCTCTGGCTGGGCCTACTGAATTAGGTTGTGTAGTTGATTCATATTTGGGTCTTTTAATTTGCCTGTGTTTTATAGCAAGCTGCTGAGCCGGCGGTTTCCTCATTAAAGGACACATGAAAGCAGACTGTAAAGGAGAAGTGGTGAAGCCGGTCTCTGCTGACGTCTGAATGGGATGCTAGAGACAGACCGAGTCCCAAGCCAGCCGAGCCTCACCCTCTTAGCCTGGCAGCCAGCGGTGGGACACCAGACGCACCACAGTGACTGTGTCGACACTAGGACACAACACCAATCTCATGTCATTTTAGGGGATGACTTGTTCATCTATTTTTGGATCAAAAGTGTGGTTAATATCTATTGGAGATATTGATAACCAAAAATGATTTGCATACTAAATGAGGCTAAATTTAGAAGTGGCAAACCCAAGTGTCCAATGACTCCAAGGTGTGCCAATGGAACCTTTGACCCATTCTTTTTCAGGTTTAATGTGTTCTTCTATACTTTTAGTAATTCTCGATGCCAAAGCTGCGATTTACCATAAGACCGTTCATTTGGAGCTTACAAACTGAAACGGGATTTTTGTGGATGGGCTACGGGTCTGTGCCATTGCATTAACACTAGTCCTGGTTTTCTTCATTTTGTTCATCAACTTTGAGAAAGGTTATAAACCTAAGTTCAGCTTGTAAAATCCAAGTTAGGCTACTTTGTATGATTGTTTGTATCAACACCTAGTTTGTCCAAACAACATTTAGCTTTGACAAGCATTTACTAAGCATTACCAAAAGGGATGCACAATTATTTATAACAATCGACTTTCGGTTGTTTAGTTTGTTTTAATTCAAATAAAATATCACACGGACGTCACCGTGTTGCTTACGCTGCAATTTATGTGTCCTAGTTACATGACATATGCTACGTGCTAAATACAGTCATAGCTGCATGCAACCCAAACAGTAATTTTTGAACAATGAGTAGCATTCAGTTAAAATAAAAGGCAACGCAGAAGTAAAAAGAGGAAATAAAAAATTGGAGGACCAAAGCTGTTGTTTTTGGTGCTGCTGCTGCTTGGAAATGCTACTGGAAGGGAGGGTGTATGCTGCAAAGAGCTCCAGGGTCCAACTCAAGATATTTACAGTAAGCATCAGAATTAAAACCTTTTCTCAAATATCTTAGAATGATGCACTACAAAGACTTAAAGATGCTCCATTGTCACCTTTGGCATCCATTCATTGCCTTCCGATTTGTTGTTGTTTCGCATTAGCTCCTGTTAAATCTGGAACAAACTTCCAGAAAAGTGCAAAACAGCTGAAACACTGAGCTCTTTTAAATCAAGCCTAAGAACCCACCTGCTTAGAGTTGCTTTTGAACCATAATAAATTGAACACTGATCGATGTATTTGATGTGTGTTAATGATCTCACTAACGGCACTTGACAAAATGTAATGTCTGTTATTGGTTTTCACACCTGTTGACAATAATATGTGTTTATAATATGTTCATAATGTAAAGCACTTTGCACTGCTGTGTTGCTGAAGTGTGCTATGCATTATATCTGATTGATTGGTTGATTGTTGATGGTGTCGGCTCCTGCTAATGGTGTTAGCTCCTGCTGATATAGTAAACAGAAAATTTCAATTTGCAATTTGCAATTTGAAAAAATATGTATTTATCTCATCTGATCAGAATGCCCTTCTCTACATTTTGTGACTTCTTTCAGTGCTTCTCTGTGAAAGTCAGACATGTGGAGTGCAGAATGAACCGTTGTCCTGTCAGCAGACATCCCAAACTGAGCTGTGAATCTCTGCATCTCCTCCAAAGCTGTAGTCCCTCTTATGGGGCTATTGAGCTGCCACTAGATTTCCATTTGTGTCATACTTTTTCCATTTTCAGGCAGCAGACTGAACAGTGCTTTATGAGATGTCCAAAGCTTGGGATATTGTTTTCTAACCTCACTCTCTTTTCTCTTTGTTGGCTCTTCATGATGCTATTTATTAACTAACCTCTGGGGTCTTCACAGAACAGTTGTATTTATACTAAGATTAAATTAAACACAAATAGACCAACACTTTTACATCTTCTTTAGGCAATTGTTTGCACTGGATTTTATTTGGAGGTATCAGAGCAAAGTATAACACAAATGCATATGTCACTGACTTTCTATTGTAAATTTTAAGGTGTGAAAATGTGGAAATGTTCATTGTATGTAAGTCGTTTTTCATAGAACTGTTGTAACTCTGCTACACAACTACTATTCCCCCCGCCTCCTCAGTGAAATACTAATAAGGACTTTATAGACATATTTAGCTGTTGTTGCCTCACTGTCGACATGACAGGTTTGGTGCTGACTCTCCTGTCTAAAATGAAATTATCTTCACTAATGAACCTTGGCGGAGTCAGTGACTCAGGACAGGGGAATGATGTCTACAAAACAGGAAGAAGACGTGTGGGTGTTGCGTTGATGTGCCGACGCTGTGGGTGTGGATATGAGCTAAAGGGCTAAATGGGCTGAATATTATTGGTGGGTTCATGCTAAAGACATCAAGGCCACATTACAACCCAGTGAGACAGCGGCTCGTTACACATCGCTGCGTGAGCTATAATACCTGCTAGATTGCAGCCACTAATTTAGCCGCACACCACTTAACGTGCGCTTGATATGAATCACGGGGTGCTTAGAGGAGCCTCGCTTCCCTCCCTGCCCCCATGACCTCCCCGCTCTTACTTCCTTTAAGAGCAAGTCGTTAAACAGACGAAGGAATACACCAGCAGTTATAATGGGGGAATTATGAACGCTGCTCGCTTGGCTATTTATCACAGCAGCAGCTCTCAAACTTGAGGCAGACTTAAGCTCTAAACTGCCACTGAGGAGGACTCAGAATGTGGAAATATTAAAGCCTACTGGTACAGAATGATGCGTTCATAAAAATGCTGCAGGGAATTTGACAAATCATCATTCACCGGCATTTATGTGCTCAGTTTCACTCGTTGATAGCTAAATGAGTGGATGAGCAGCTCGTGAGTAGTCCCCAAGTCTGAATACAAGCTATTCGCTTGTCTATAATACTCTTTTCAGTCATTCTTTTTGTGCCATGATCTACAGATCTTTTCTCCCTTTTTCCTTTAAGAAATAGGGAGATACTAAGCTGATTCATGCTATCCGATCAGTTTTTTGAAAGATTGTTGTTACATACAGATGTTTAGGTGTCAGATCTCACACTGCTACTGGAGATAAATTAGCAGAGCATAAAGCAAAATAGTAGAGGAGCTGCTGTCTTTGCCAGTTGGCCTTTTGAAAATGTGTGGACTACATGTGTTTGGTTTAAGTTGCTTTCTAGGTGAATTCTGGTCCATTATGTCTTCCTGATGGTAATGGGTTTGTTTAGTTCTGGTAAAAAGGAAGAAGGTAATCTGTTTTGGATGAAGGGTGAAGTCTTCTGGGTCAGTTCTTGACCATTGTTTTCTTTTGTCTTTTTAATTTACTGAACTAAGCAGATTAAAAAGGCTTTTATGACTTGAGTTAATATTAAAACTATTGAATTTTACACGACTTTCAATCCATCTTTCAGAACGGAAGAATCAGCAGCACACTGTGCAATATCCTGATCTATGTTGTCTGCTGGGCATGGTTTGATGGCAGCTAATGCTAACACATTTGCAGATAAAATGCTGTGATGGAACAAGTTAATTTGTGTTGGTGGAAAATAGAAAATGGAAGCAGCTCGGTTAATTCGAACAAGTCGTGAAAGAGTTACAGTCACTGCCACCAATATAATTAGGATACGAGTATACCTTTCTAACTCTGAAAGTTAGTAAGGTGAAGCAACACACTTCAAAGGACTCATGAAAGAGAGGAGATAAGTTTCCAAGAGACAGAGATAAGGCAAAAAGGATTACAGAACCACTGATGAAGGTATTACCTGGAAGACCAACCCATTGCTGTAATGGACAACATAGATTTTCACTACCTGCTGAAGCTGCTGGAGCAACAGTACATTTTAACTTTCACAGACTTTCTTCACAACTGTGACCCATTCTGAGAAAAAAAGGTCCACATCACTTGAGGTGATCTCACACCTGAGCAATGCATGCTGGACCGATGACACAGGTAGGTAATGCTGGATATGAGCCTATAAACAAATCACGAGACCTCAAGTTTGTAGAGTCTCACAAAGGCATCCCACAAAATGTCTAGATTGAGGCAAGCTGCCTCAAAGATTTCGTGTGCCTCTACAAACGAGATACAGTATATGTTGAAATAAACAAATGTGACTCCTTACCTATTATATTTTAATTAAAAGTGGAATCTGTGCTTGCAATGTGGTAAAAACAAAATAAAATAGAAAGAAGTATAAAATATAAAAAGCCACGTGTCTTTTCCCTTCTATTTGTGAAATTTACTCATAGATTTGTGTCGTTCTATTATGCAAAGTTCAAATGAAATACTTTGAAGTTTTCCGTTCTAACCTATTGTGAAAAGGGTAAAGTGGTATGATGAGTTTGTTAAGGCACTGTATTAGCTTACAGGTAGCCTTTCAGCAATATGAGAAAACAAAAGTACTACATAATTTACAATTCATCTATCCATTTTCTTTTTCTTTTGATATTTGATGTTATTTTCTTGTTCTCCTTATTTCTGGTTCCATCTACAACATTTTCCCTTTCTCACATTACCCCCCACACACCTACCATCGCCAGTGACTAACGGCAGCCTGCCTGCTCCATTCATCATACCGCACATGCTCAGTTGCTCCTAGTTACATTAATTCATCTTATTGGAAGAATAATCATCATCCTCATCAGAATCCATCACCATGGTTCCCACAGAGGCCCGGGCTCAGTAAATGATCACCAGTGTCGGTAACGGGGCTCAGGCCCCACCATTACCATCAGACCCTCCATGGTGGGCCCTAAGCACCCACGGGAGGCCCAGATCCTACCGTGCCTCATTCATCTCTGTTGCCATGTGACAGAAAAGCTAGTTGCTAATACCTAATCCAGTTGCAGTTTCAAACCTGAGTAAAAAGGGAGGGGACACTAAGAGGAGCCTTTTCGAGGTTCTTAAATAGTGTTGAGAAGAACAATTAGCTATAGATTCCCAACAGCTTTTTAAGTTGTAAAAATAATATTAATGATAATAATATTTTTCTTTTTGTTTAAGCAGTACCTTATTATTGATGGAACTTATTATAGTCTGATACTGTGGACAGTTTCAGCAGTGAACCAGAGTAACTCAGACGTGCCCTTCTCTTTTATCAGAACCGCTTGATACAGGCTTAGAATATATTATTCATCTACTAGTTAAATGTAAAAAAAAAACCCTAAATAATTTATTATTTATACTAAAAAAAAAAGCACACCATAAGCCTTGTAAAATTTTATAACATTTTTTTTAGTTTTCTTCATATTTTTCAGTTGTCGACCATCACGAGAGTTTGTATTCACGTTCATTTATTTATTTAGCACTTCTTGTTTCCGTAAGGCGTAAATATGATGCAGCACAAATTCTCATCACTAATGTTTGAAGTTAAAAATCAGAAGAAACTCTGGCATTCGAATAAGGCAGATGTCTGAGAAAGAATTGGAACAGTAGCAAACAAGACTAGATTAGGACCCCAGTTTATCTTGCGACCACATATGGTGCTGTCTACATACCAACTTGTTATTTAAGACATACGCAGAGAAAAAAGTATTTTCTATCATACCATGAGCTTCGCTCATATCTACAGTAACTTTGAGTGGAAACCTGCTTTAGTAAGTTGCAAGTAAGGTTAAGATTTTCAGCTACAAACCCAGATGGGTTTGGTTAGAAGTGAAGAATGGATATATGGGAAAGTAGAGGATTTTTGTTATGGCATGACCGATTCTTTAAAATCTTTTGACTATCTAAATAAAAATATTGTGGCATCTGCCACCAACCTGAAAATGGGTCATCAGTGGATATTTCCGAAGATTTGATCAAATCAATGCAGAACTGATTCATGTGACACATTTTACCAGGGTTTTCTAATAGTTTAGTAAATCAAATGCAAACTTTTTAACAGCAGAAAATCTACATCAGTGTCTTAAATGTCAATCAAAAACATTGGAAGTCACTAAAAACATTAAAAAAAAAATACAGATCGTGTGACTTACATCACTTGCTTAATGCTCTCCAACTTTTTGATGGCCTCATTTTGCTCCATTTATAGCTTTCTTCATGGCCAATTGGCCTGATACTTCATTCTCATCTTCTACTAATTGAACAGAGAAGGAAGCAGAGTGAAAAGTCTGGACCAGGCAAAATAGAAAGAAATTGAGGGGTACTGAAAGGGAGGGGGTGATGCAATAGAGGATGGAGGAGACGGGAGAAAAGCGACTGGCGGCGTAGTGCGCAAGGCCTCATTGATTAGTTGGTGAGCGGTGCAATGTGTCTCTCCTGACACTTACACGCATTAAAGCTACATAAACACCCATAATTGGTTCGTTTAGAGGAGAGTGGAGGGAAGCAGCGCACATAAACACAAACACAGACATTGACTATGTGTTTTAGGGATACAAAGGAAAAAAAAAAAGAGGAGCAAAATTAAATGCTCTTTCAGTGTGGTCGGTATGGTGGAAGGGAGGCCTGTATGTGTATGCGTGTGTGTGTCTGAATGTGTCTTTGAAGTCCCGGTGCAGTACTAGGCAGGAATGATAAAACCATCCTTAGAGAATCTCAATGACAATGACAGTCACTTCAGGGAGAGTCAGAAATGGGAGGGACATTGTAGACTGTGACAAATTAGCTCTCGAATTTAGCAGAGGCTGATTGGCTGCGAGCGTCAGGAGGGAGAGGAACGGTTGGCTGGCTGACTTGATGGATAGTTATGTCATCCTAACAAAAGTTGCAACTTCTGGGATTTTTGGTTCAATGTCAGGATTCTGCAAACCCATACCTGCCGGTGATCTGGCATTTCTGGAGTTTGGACTATGTGCAGTTGTTGCAAAGCAAAAATCAATAAGACAAAAAAAAAAAAACAGCTGCAGGGGTTCTGCATCCTCCAGCTGTGAAAGTTAGGACACCTCTCTCTTCTTGGACATCAGTTTGAGCGTGAGAGAGAGAAAAATATTCGGGGTAGTCTCTGCGCCCCACAGCAGCACATCCATCAGGTCATAAGACCCCCTGACAGAGCGTAACTGGCCCCCTCCTATGACTCTGCCTCAGAGGACCATGTCAGTGCCTGGGTAGTGAGTTCCCTGGACATGGAATGATGGGATTCTTCAGTCTTGGCTGTCACCTCTAATCCAACACACTCACCCACACAGCTGAATCCTCATCTTTCTCCGTCTCTCATGCTGGACACAAATACACACCCGGGGCGCATCCCTTCCTCCACTGCTCTGAGAGCCAAATAAATTTGCATTCACTGCCGATTCAGATGCTGTATCAACTTATCTACATATCCTTGACGTGTCCAGGTGCTAAGTCACCATTACGTCCCCTTCAACAGCATTCACAAATGCACTCGGGCAGACAGGTCACTGTGGCCCCAGAGCAGTGGACTGTGCTAAGCAGGTAAATACAGCGAGGACAGCCTTTATTATGGGAGTAAATGTCCTTCTGCTGTCAGAGGTAAGCATGACCAGTTGGGATAGTGATTCTTGAGTTTTCTAAAAGAGCATGTATAATCCTCGGTGAAGTGCTTATACTCCTTGAACTTTTTTACATTTTTGCTGTGCAGCAAAATAAATTGTGTAGAGAACCAGAAAGATATCTAGTTTTCAAAAGGTTTACCTAAAAAGTACTTTGAAAAGAACTCTGAAACGTTCTCTGAGAAGTGTGACAAGCAGTTGATTTTAGCCCCTTTTACTGTGATACCCTTCTAAAGATCTAGTGCAACCAGTTAGTTTTCACATTTGCCCACTTCAATGGGCAAATGTGAATGGCCTAGTCAAAATCCAGACCTCATTTCAGTTGACTAATCAGATATTTTGGTCTCTCTAGATGTGGAAAGCTTGTAGAGACAGCCTACACAGAAAGGTTTGCTGCTGCAAACTGCTACAAAACTGATTTGATCAAATATTGACTTAGGGTGTCGGGGCAGGGACAGAATTTTTATTTAATAACACATCTTCTTACATTTCCCAATTACCAGCTACTTTGTGTTGATCTGTCACATAAAATCTTGATACAACAGATAGAGTTCTGACAAGAGATAAAAAAGCTCAAGAGCTAAAAATATTGCTAGAAGGCACTGTACCTTTGAAATTTTACTTGGGAAAAAAAAAGACTCTTCCAGAATTTGCAATAAATGTCCCTGGTTCATAAAAACTAGAAGTAGTATGTATGTCATGTCTGTAATGTAATTGCCCTGTAGATTACCGCATTGCCTCCGAATCAATACCAACACGAGGTGAAAAATGTGTCATCTCTGCATCCACCCTGCACCCACAGAAATGCATGTGTTTTTTCTCCCCATGCATGGTCATTATGGTGTTGCAGTGTGTAGAAAAATTGAAAAATAAAGAGATGCTTAGAGAGATTTGAAGCTTGGACCATGCAATCCTTCTGGCCTTGTCATGTCTAACAGAACCTACACACTAGGAGACATCCATTCGTCAAAGCTCTAAATCTCATTGATCCCCCCCTTCCCTTTCGTGGTGCCTCACACTCACTTCATAAATGGGATCAATATCGATTATCATTTTAAAATTGCCTGTTTTTGGCCATGTATCTCTGAAGAGCTGCTACAACCTAAAAAGGTTGAAGAAGATTATATATATATATAGATCTATATATATATATAGATATATAGATCTATATATATATATAGATCTATATATCTATATATATATATAGATCT